>SNQJ01S0178830.1:0-12266 GCA_010110895.2 Picea sitchensis | reverse complement strand
ACATTGTATACAAAATCTGCAGGTCAGTAAAGCACCTCGGTACAAAACTAGTGTCACTACACCAAAATGGGCTCACCAACCTATATATAATATACAAAAATACATAGAGCGACACTCATGGTGCCTCTAGAGAACCACCTCCTAGACCTCCCTAAGGCGATGGTGCCCCACCCACTATCAGTCTCTCCAGACCTAGAGGTAACCGTCTGGTCATCGCAGCACCTACTACTGCTACTTGTCGAACCACAGTCCACCACATCAACAAAAATCCCACACACTGCTCAAAGACGCTCTCATCCTAGATGCACGACCACATGCCCTCAGGCACTCCCTGTAGCACCACTTCCAAGCAACAGTGAATATCCTCAAAATCTCCCTCGGCCTTAGCCGGAGGAGCATGTTATGGCCCTACACCAAGGTCGTCAAAATAGTGTCTCCTAGCTACCCTCTCCTTTCCAGCTAGTCTCACCTCCACATCCTCACGCTGTCGTCTCTCCCCTGCCCACGGATCCCCCCGTGGAGGCCTCACCAGCCCTTGACGAGCCAGTGCTCTCATCAACTCATGTCACGCCCATGAGGTCCCACATCTGCATATACAAACAAACAAAGGATAGCATCAACATCCATCTATACATAATACATAGGTCATACTATCTCAAAAATCAACATATCAAACAAATCACAAACATACCTCGATGGTCAAACACCACTTTCAGAGGTAACACCATATCTAGATCACCCCGGAAGTCAACCCCACAGTATGGATACTACAATATGATCTGCGGCATCTGCCACCACACCTGTACAACCTCGGCCATGAAAAAATTTCCACCCTCACCACCACCATGGTGAATCAAAATCTGCGACCACCGCCTTAGTCATGACTCTCACGCACCAGGTGCTCCCAATAAAACTCTAGGGCACAACATCAACACCCTCTTCAAGAACCATGCCACCAAGATGGACTGAAAGGCAAAGTCCCCTGAGTCTGCAACCTGACACCTGTCGAGCTGCCCTACCATATTGGCATGTAGCATCAATCCCCAGGCAAAGTGCTCTCCCACCAATGCCCTCTCCATAATCCTTAGCTGACCACCACTGATCCATTGATTTGCAAGGGATCCATAAACCCTCACCACCATCACTTCTACATAGTGGTGAACCAAAGCATCCATCGCTCCGATACTCACTACAGAGCCAGACATAAATTTATCTCTCGAATAATACCTCCGGCCCAAGGTAGCCAACTGCCCATCCCCAGGTAAGACAGGCTCCGTCGGTAGGGGCATTCCTCGAAAAGGGAGCCCAATCAAAAAGTACACATCCTCCACCACAGTGAAGGCTAGCTACTCACCTCGCACCATAAAACAATGAATATTTGGACTCCACATCCAGATCAAGAACTCTAACAAGTACTCCTGGGCCCGGATCAAGGGGCACTCAAAAAACTTCAACAACCCACAAGTTTCCAAAGTAGCACGAACTACCAGCTCCTCAATAGTCATGGCCTCCCTCAGTTATGACTAGTCCCGCTCTCACCAATGAACTAGCATCGTCCCAGTACTCACTTGCAACCACATAAATCTAGTCCTAGATCATCCATCTCAAACATAAACAAATTAAAATCTCCAAAAAAGATGAGTTTTTCACCCGTCATCCTTTCCTCCAAGGAGGAGTTGTTTAAACCCACAGGCATTCAAAAAATCATTCACATGGATTCATAGACCAGTTCTAATGTTTGGTTGTGTTTTATTTGTAGTTCTGAGTTTAGGGTTTGATTTGCAAGTTTACGAAGGTGAGAAAATGCAATTCAATCAGTGGGACACATAGTTTCAGCCATCTATTTCAGCTCAGAATCATTATTTTAGCATGTAAAAAAAAAAAAAAAATTCACTATTTCAGCATGTTGTAACAGCATGTAAAAATTTCACTGTTTCAGCATGTTGTAGCAGCGAAAATTTCACTGATTTAGCATGCTGTAACAACATGTAAAATTGGTTTTATTGTGATTTAATATTAAGCATGTTAAAACATTCATTCTTGAAATCCAAATCATCCCTATTTTTTGATCCTCGCGATTGCTCGAAGCACAGAGGAGAGCATACTTATTCTAAAAAAAATAAAAAAAAATCTACCTACTTTATGCTAATTAGAATTAAAAATTAGTTACGTGTAATTAAACTTCCAGTGTAGCCACCCACGTAGCAGTAACATCAATATGTTCAGTTGTAATTTCTTGAATGAAAAGTGAAAATATATGAGAGTGAATGAATCTAGTCGTTGTAACGGAAAACTAACTAAGTAAAAACAAAAAGACTAATCTAATTGAGTAGTTACCTGGAACCATTGTTCAATAAGGCTTTCGTAGGTGCAACTTTCCTGAATCAGATCATGTTGTAACTCCTCTTCATCTTCCTCGATTTCCTATTCGAATTATTGTTCGTCATCGGATATGCAGGATTCTTCAGATGTTGAATCTTCAATTGTTTCTGGAGGAGTATTTGAATCTTTGATCCTTGAAAAGATCTCCCCTTCCAAGGAAGAGGAGATCTCGACGTCTACCAGGATCTGAGTGAGTAGTTCCAAGATGACACTCATTGTTAAATCATGTTAAAAAGAAGGATTCTTATAGCACCCAAATCAAAATGAAAAACTTTTAAAAAAACACTTGCTAAAACATAAAAAAAATTACTCTTCACAGTTGCGGAAAATAAAACGTTTCTGATAGTTGTTCAGGGAGAACATGAGCAGTCTCCATTCAAGTAGCTCTTAAGACCCCTAGAACCAATACATGTAGATCATACTTGCAAAAATTTAAACTAATCTTGCAGAAATTGAAATTTACACCCTAATTACACTTGCAGGAATTGAAATTCACACTCTAGAGTTGGCAGGGAGAACATGAGGAGTCTCCACTCAAGTAGCTACTATGACCCCTTACCAACACATGCAGGAATTGAAATTTACACTACCCTACATGTCCTTACCTGTATGTCACCTCAGAGTTAGGATCATGTCTAATCACACTTGCATAAATTGGAATGAAAAAGAAACTAATACCTCAATCCATCGTGCTTCCCCGACAACAACGCCAAAATGTTAGGCGGAAATATTGTCATTTAATTCCATTGTAGTATTTTACCAACCATTTAATTTGTCAATCCAAGGTTCATAGGCTTACAAAGCACACACACTATATATGCATGACTGAAGTAGAAGTAATCTAATCTAAATTGTTGAAATGAGACTAATCTAGGAAACCAAGAAATTGCATAAAGGAAAAGTAATACAACATGTGAAGAGTTAACGACAAATAGCATATGTGAGCTCACACAATAAAGCTATCTTTAATTACATAACAGTAATCAAATGACAATCATGAAAGCATAACAATGAAAGTATATGAATCAAAGCTAAGAATCCCTTTCTCTTTTGAATCTTAATCACTACTCTGATTCTAATTACATCCTAATTGAATAATATAATTGCATCCTAATGAAGAGAGAGAAATCTCTTTTATACATGAGATTCTTGAATATAAGATAACCATCTCATTATTATAGATCCACTATTCTCTCAACCTATTTCTCATTATTACAAAATATATTCCCTTTAAATCCTCACACATATTTCTCATATATCTTGGATAAGATATTCCAACCAAATCTCCATGATCTTCTCCTTGGAATGGGCTTGAATTATCTCCTCAAATATTGAAATGGTGGAGGAAGTATTCGAAAATTCCTTTGAATTAATCCTTCACATATTCCTACACATTACAAAGCTCTCACATATTTGAGATATATATGAAAACATGTTGATTTTCTAACATTTAATCACAAATTCCTTTTAAATACTAAAATGAATAAAGTGTAGAACAATAAGGTGAAACCCAAGTATATTTATGGAAATGATATCATGAAAGGTTAATGGGGCGATGAAATGTGAAGAAGTATGATGGGAAAGGTGGATGAGAATAGGACATTTCTGAGCCCCGACATACCCCCCAACTTAACTTGTTGCATGTCTTCATGCAACCATGCATGGATCTTCTCAAGAAATTTTGGCATCTGAATGTTGGCTTTGAGTGATGATAATAAATGTTTCCCAGGATGGGATTTACATGAGTAACAATTGACATTTTCTTATGGTTGGTTCTTGTGTGACAACCATGAATATAAAGAATGTTGGTTCTTGTGTTAACAACATTCATTTCGTTACTTGTTCTCTTGCTGTTATGATAATAATTTACCCATATTTTTATTTCCAGTAACAAGTCATATTTTCTTATGGTTGGTTCTTGTGTGACAACCATGAATATAAAGAATGTCGGTTCTTGTGTTAACAACATTCATTTCATTATTTGTTCTCTTACTGTTATGATAATAATTTTCCCATATTTTTACTGGAAAATGTATGCTATCAATGTGCATAAGGAAAACATCACTGAGTATAAGAAAGCCCCCCTTTTTTTTTGTATGTGTGAATCATGCCAATATGTATATAAGTGCTTATGAAGTAAAGTGAAACAAAGTATCGTTGGAAAACAAATGTTGGAAAACAAATGTTCATAACTTGTAAATGAGACAAAAAAATGGAATGATGGTCGTGGAAAAATGGAGTGATGATAGTGAATAAGGTCTCCTACCCCCCAACTGAACTTGTTGCGTGTCCTCATGCAATGTGGCATAAGTCGTAAAAGTGAAAGAGGAAAGGGAACTGAATGAGGGATTTTTCCAAATTATTCATTGCTAGTGGTTTGAGGAATTAAATGATTAAAGTGTAGAAAATAACATACCTCCACTTACCCAAAATGTTGATGAACTATGCAATAGGAATATGGTTGATTCGGTTGTTAGATCATGGAAGATGTCACTACTGTAAGATCATATGGAAAGTGACTGTTGTTGTAGTTGTGACTACTATCTACTGGATCATAGAATCCAAAGTGGAGGGATCTAAACTGCTGCTGAATGCACCATGGAAAAGAGAAAGTATGAAAGTGGAACTGCAGTACTCTCAGAGAGCGGTAGTCATGGTGTTGTAACTGCTGATAGCGTCATGAAAAGTGTATAGTCTTCACCCGCTGTGAAACCTAATGGTACAATTCTAATCATGTGAATGAATGTGTCGATGTCGAGCATGAAAAGAAGTCATTGGATTACCAACCAATGATGAATGTCATTAACCAATGCAGAGCAACTCACCATTGATGTCAATGAGTGACAAGGTACCCAAGTACATCTGGCGAAGTGCGAATAGATGTGCTAATGTCGAGCCACTTGCAAGATCTGACGATTAAGGGACATTGATGTATTCCCATGATTGTCAGTGAAAGAACTTTCCCTTAAGGCATGCAAGCCTCCAGGTACTCAAAATGAACTCTAGTCTATATCCTAGATAAGGTGTTGAGGTCGATGGGGAAAGACTTGTTGAAAGGTGGGCCTTAAGGAATCCCACATTAGTCAATGTGAGTTTGTACAAAAAATATTTGGTCGGACTATAAATGGAAAGAACTCACAGTCAAGCAGTGTGGATCAATAGGGCAAGGAAAACAAGGCAATGTAATCATGGAAAGAGAACTGAATGGTTTTATTCGTAAGTCAAACGGGAAGGGAAAAAGAAGCCAAAAATGAACTTAAAAAAAAAGGATAAGGAATGTATGCAACTCATAAAGGTAGGCATGCATGAAGTCATGAAGGATAAGGCAATGGCAAATGGGTTTCAAGACATGGATGACCAATATGCTTTGAATGAGTAATGTGAGGCAAGAAGTCATAATGCAAAATGGTGTTTTGGGGAATGTGTGTCGTGTAACAACAAATATCGGGATGTGTAAAAAGTTTTTGTGTGATAGCAAGTTGTCGTTGTGTAACAACAAACATCGTGATGTGTAACAACTTATGTTTAGTAACAACTCCTTCAAGTTGTCTGGAAAACATGTTGTTCTGAAAAATATCACTTCATCAATTTGTTTGTCTTTGAACCTGAAAAAGATTTAGCACTAATCTTGCATAAAAACCGTGAGATTTGCGAAAAACATGTTATGCAGAAATAAGTGCAAATGCAACAAATCAAAGAAATAGACTACGTTTTTATACCTGTTGCCCTTGCATACTTATTTTTCTTAGCTATATCAAATTTTCATAATAACTAGTGGCTGAGAATTGTCACTAAAGTCCTAGAATATTTAATATGTTGCTTGTCAAATTTATCCAAGAAATTAGTCAAGTTGTTGCAGTGATTTTAATTGTTTTTCTGCATAATCATGAATAATTAGAGCATACACAATAGTCGATCAAGTAAGAGAATAGAACAATTGATCCTGTAAGAGAACACAGCAGTCGATCTTGTAATACAATGCCTGGAAAAACACGTTAATTATAATGTGCATGGTGGGACGATAAATGGCAACATAACCCCCAATTTCCCACAAAAATCCTCTGTGCTCTATGTGAGGATGAGATGGAGATTCTAATTTCGGCACTTGAAATAGGTGGCTATCAAAAATTTTGTACATATCAATGGCTCGCATATAGCTAACAAAATTGGAGGCATCAAAATTTCAGGTGTTTTCTAGATTTGACTTCCATATTACATCTTTGACGTGGAATTGGTTAACCAAAACACTCTTTCCAGGCTCCTTTGTCTTCGATGGACTAACCTCTATTAATCGTAACAACCCCAATATCTAAATAATGATATAACCACTGTTTCCTGTTGGTTTACCATGATGAAAGAATCACATGGCCAAATATGCGTTTCAACATTAAGAAGCATACAATGCCTGTAAAACTACATCTGAAGATCAATAGTAGTCTGGCTGCCACCAAAATGACCAACTATCTTACAATAATGAACCTCCCAACAAAGTTGATGGGATTCTCCTTGGGGTAAAAGAATTAGGCCAAGTTGAAATGGAAATTCAATGTTCCAAATCGTAATCATTAACATGTCAACCATGTTTCATGTCAATGTAGTGAAATGTGAAATGAACACGTCAATCTCAATGCCATAAAGGTGGCTGAGGATAGGGATTATCGACTTTTTGTTGCTATAAATATGGTTAGACTACCAATCGATGTGAAAGAAATTGAGTACAAATCTACTCTAGGAATTGCACGACCAAAGAAGTTTTAGAGATAGATGAGGTCTAAAGGAAGCCAATCTCAAATAAACTATATTTTTCAAGGGTCACTGTATACAAATATCATCATGAAAAATCCTCTGCAATGTCCCTTTCCCTACATGAAGATGAAATTGATGCAAGATAAAAAATTCCCAATTGCTATGAGTCCTCAATAAAGATTCTGCAAATAAAATCTTGAAACCATTTAGAGTATAGTTTAGGATCGACTGTAGATATTGAAAGGGAATCAAACTGAAGGGACTTGTACGCATGCTCGAGTCTCTTGGTAATATCATAATATTGGAGAATATCTATGAAGCCAAAGTGCAATACCACATCATAAACCTCACCAAACAACTCTCACTCCAGATGAGAATCCGATTCACTACCAGCCAACCTTTGCTCAGCCTTGGCAGGCATGTTTATGCCCAGTTGTTGCATCCGCAGCTTGCTAGTTGTTCTTGGCAAGGATACCTCCACTTTACCAACTTGTATTGATTTTAAAGGGTCACCAAAGCCATGTGACAATAGTAAATCACCATTTTGATCTTTTGTTAAAGCAAATAAATATGAAGGTTCAGTAGAATTCCACTTATCCTCTACTGGTCCATCAAAACTTCTCTGTGTATCAATGGCATCCTCTGGCACATGCAACTCAGTAGAATTCCATGGAAAAAAAATTTAGCATTTTGAGGGGCTTGGAAGTGAAGACCCAACAAAATATTGTAATCCATGATTCTCTGGGACTCCGGGAACTTGCAGTCACAATCTATTTGTTGGAGAAGAGTTTGGTACCAAAATGGGTCCAAACGAAACACAAAGTCCAGGTCAAGATCCTTGAGAGTAGTTTGTTTCACTAATTTCAACTTTATCTGTTGAGAGACCTTGAGATGAGCCTTTCAAGTCATAACGTCTATGTATCTATAGTTCTGAACATAATATATTCCTCATCACCATAAAATGGATCTTCTGTCCTCTTGCTACTTTTACACTATGAAGGCCAAAACAAAATTTTGATCAAAGCATGTTCATAAGCACGAACATGATTATAGTAGTTTGGTAGCATTCCAAGGAGTACCTTCACTTCAGATTTCCACATTGTCTTTATCATAAAATTATCATCGTGAGAAAGTTAGAATACACTCCCACTCTTCCCTGGGGATGACATCTCCCTTAGTGCATCATTTCCGCATATAGAAAGCATATATTCAACTGCATCAATATTGAACAACTCTCGCAGGTGCCTAAAAACCATAGGATAGGCTAATGAAGTTTTCTTGTGCTCATAAGTATCATTAAGCCATCCACCTAAAGCAACTCCAATAATAGCACCTGCTACTGCCATGCTAACAATAGTGTCCTCATTCCAGAAACCATAAGAGATAGCAGCAAGGCAAAGAATATTGTCTGAATATCAGTCTCAAGAAGGCGTAAGGTGGAGTTTTGCAGGTGCTAGAAACGAAAGTGATTTGTGATTTGCCTCTCATATTACATGGGTAGAACTGGATCAAGACCACATCAATTGAGCATGCAATAACCTTATGCTAGTTAACAAGGATATGCACAGATCTACATGGATATGCAAAGGATGTGGTAGATTGGCAGAAAGAGAAAGATGTATCTCCCTAATACTAGCAATGGTAGCACGGAGGTCAAAAAAATGGATTTTGCAAGATTCGCTACAAATATCTATTGCAGGATTCGCTAAAAATCATCGTCGAGATCACATGGATTTGAAAGATCCAAGCACTGCCATCATTACACAAGTTAGCGATGAAGTTATGGCGAGACAATACTTTTTCATATTACTAATTCTGATACGAGGGCACTGTCACTCCAGCATAGTGAGGCTCACGCAACCTCAATCCTTCATTTCATCAAGGATACATCCAACATTTTGTCAATCTATTATTTGACCTATTACTTATAATGTGGATTCATCCTAACCGTAGATGAGAGTTGGCTATTTTGGTAGCAACCGATACGCAAGAATAAGGATTTATTTTCTTGTTTTTCAACCAAATCCGATTCGGTGGTTAGGATCAAGATCCATAAGAGAATCAAAGAGATAATCGACTGTTCTACACATAATTTCCAAATAATTCAGAGACTAGGCGTTATACTATGGCTATTGTAGGTTTGGTGTGGATAATGCACAATCCAGAGCAAGTGGGTAACACAGTTTCGACCACAGTTACAGATTTTAGAAGGATGAAGGCAAGAAGATGGCATCACTGTGCTCTCAAATTAGTGAAAAGTTTGTAGGTTGTAGGTGAAAGGAGAAGAGATGGGAGCGATTAAAACTAAAAGGAAACAATATCAAAATTTGAAAATGAGAAGATGCATCGTGCAATGAGTTTTAGCATAGAGGTCACTATTTCAACATGGGATTTACAGTTTCAGTTTGTAAGAGTGCAAAAGATCATTCACATGGATTCACAGACCCGTTCTAATGTTTGGTTGTGTTTTATTTGTAGGTCTGAGTTTAGGGTTTGATTTGTAGGTTTACAAAGGCAAGAAAATGAAATTCAATCAGCGGGACACACAGTTTCATTTCAGAATCATTATTTCAGCATGTAAAAAAATAAAAAAAAAATCATTGTTTCAGTATGCTGTAACAACATGTAAAAATTTCACTCTTTCAGCATGCTGTAGCAGTGAAAATTTCACTGTTTCAGCATGCTATAACAACATTTAAAATTGGTTTTATTGTGATTTACCGTTAAGCATGTTAAAACATTCATTCTTGAAATCCAAATAATCTCTATTTTCTGATCCTCGCGATCGCTCGAAGCACGGAGGAGAGCATACTTATTCTAAAAAAAAAAAAAAATGAAAAATCTACCTCCTTTTTGCTAATTAGAATTAAAAATTAGTTACGTGTAATTAAACTTCCAGTGTAGCCACCCACGTAGCAGTAACATCAATATGTTTAGTGGCAATTTCTTGAATGAAAAGTGAAAATATACGAGAGTGAATGAATCTAGTCGCTGTAACGGAAAACTAACTAAGTAAAAACAAAAAGACTGATCTAATTGAGTAGTTACTTGGAACCATTGTTCAATAAGGCTTTCGTAGGCGCAATTTTCCTCACTCAGATCATGCTGTAACTCCTCTTCATCTTCCTCAATTTCCTGTTCGAATGATCGTTCGTCATTGGATATGCAGGATTCTTTAGATGTTGAATCTTCAATTGTTTCTGGAGGAGTATTTGAATCTTTGATCCTTGAAAAGATCTCCCCTTCCAAGGAAGAGGAGATCCCAACGTCTACCAGGATCTGAGTGAGTAGTTCCAAGATGACACTCATTGTTAAATCATGTTAAAAAGAAGGGTTCTTATAGCACCCAAATCAAAATGAAAAACTTAAAAAAAAACACTCTTGCTAAAACATAAAAAAAATTACTCTTCACAGTTGCGGAAAATAAAACGTTCCTGATAGTTGGTCAGGGAGAACATGAGAAGTCTCCATTCAAGTAGCTATTAAGACCCCTAGAATGAACACATGTAGATCATACTTGCAAAAATTTAAACTAATCTTGCGAAAATTGAAATTTACACCCTAATTACACTTGCAGGAATTGAAATTCACACTCTAGTGTTGGCAGGGAGAACATGAGGAGTCTCCACTCAAGTAGCTGCTATGACCCCTTACCAACACATGCAGGAATTGAAATTTACACTACCCTACATGTCCTTACCCGTTTTTCACCTCGGAGTTAGGATCATTTCTAATCACACTTGCATAAATTGGAATGAAAAAGAAACTAATACCATAATCCATCGTGCTTCTCCGGCAACAGCGCCAAAATGTTTGGCGGAAATATTGTCATTTAATTTCATTTTAGTATTTTCCCAACCATTTAATTTTTCAATCTGAGGTTCATAGGCTTATGAAGCAGATGCACTATATATGCAGGACTGAAGTAGAAGTAATCTAATCTAAATTGCTGAAATGAAACTAATGTAGGAAAGCAGGAAATTGCTTAAAGGAAAAGTAATACAACATGTGAAGAGTTAACGACAAATAACATATGTGAGCTCACACAATAAATCTATCTTGAATTACATAACAGTAATCAAATGACAATCATGAAAGCATAACAATGAAAGAATATGAATCAAAGCTAAGAATCCCTTTCNGGCATAGAGTTATCAGCAATAGGATTCTGAGATAGATTTTGAGAAATATCACTTTGTTCCTCATCATAACTGCAGCTTCCCTTGATACACAAATCTGAAAACTGTGAACTACCTTTAATGATTTCAATGGATGTATGACCAACTGAAAAATTATTTTCATGATTCTTAACTAAAGAAATTAATTCTTCAGATGGATGAAAATCAGAGATAATGTTAATGGGAGAATCTTCAGCTCCTTTATTATCCATTTCTAATTCATTTTGATGGAAAAGCACATTATCATGAAGGTCATTTGGGAGTTGCTGCAGGATATGAGGGAGAAATTCTTCTCTATTTGCATTTTCAACTTTATTATCCGTTCCATATTCTTCATAGCAATTACCAAATAAAAACTGCTCCGAAAAGAACTTTTTGCAATGCTCATTGAATACTCTGTGAAAAGTTTCTAAAGATGAAATGCTTGAAGGAGGTAAAGAAAAATACCATCTATGTGCATCACCTTCCAATGAATGCATGAACATTTTCATACGAACATCTTCATGCTGCAGATCTAGTAGATCCATGCACTCATGAAACTTTTTGAGGTGTTCTGCAGGATTATCTTCTTTCTCCTCTTTGAAGACAGGTAGAATATCTCCCCATTCTGACATATGAGGTACTGGATGTGGGAAACTAGAAATTGAAGAGAAGTCCAGAGGTGCAAACCTCCGAGCCAAAAGAGCAGCAAATGCTTTTGCCATTTGAATGTCGTGGAGTCGCCACTGAATTCGTCCTTCATGGAGTTGCCAGATAGATGATTACAACAATAATAGTGTCAAGGCTTTGTCTATAATCAAAGCTAGATCTTGTGTCATCTCCCAAGGAAGCTGAGCTTCAATCTCCTCTCCCCGGCAACGACGCCAATTTGTTATCACTCCAAGAAACCCTTTGTGGTTGTAGACCAAAGGTGCTTGGTAACTTAAGAATATGGTATATTTGTATGCTTGGAACAATAAG
>SNQJ01S0178828.1:0-19619 GCA_010110895.2 Picea sitchensis | reverse complement strand
TTCTGATTCTCCCAATAATCTCCAATGCTTGCAATCTTTTTGTTTTCTGCAATTCCAATGTTTACCTTCTTGATCTTTAATGGTCCATCATAATCTTATGAATCTATATTTGGAACATCTACTTCCCTCTCTCCTTCAACTTCTAGGACATGGATATTGCGCGGTTTTTATTTTGTTGGGTCTTCTTCTTCTACGACATGATAACAATGAAGAATCTTTCAAACTGTCTGTCTAGGTTGATATGTTGTGAAAAATTTCACTTTAGTTTCTTCAAAAATCTTTTCTCTTACTACCTTCAGTGTTGTGTTTATCTCTATACATTTATGCTCAAATGAAAATGTAATCACAAAATTTGATTGTATCTCTTCCCAATTTGAAGTTTCCTTGCATTGTTCATGTTCTATGTATCAATTATTTGGAATGACTTATAATATGTGAATAAACTGATGTGCCACTCCTCTAGTGGTAGTAATCTCTATTGAACCATACATATACCTATGTATTCTTTGGGTTGTCCAAATCCATCATACTTCTCCAAAAAATTGTTTTCTTGTTTTTTTTCCAAATCTGATGCACAATAACCTTTTACATTGATACTAGTTGTTGATATTCCCTTTATGTGTACCCCACCAACGGGAAGGTGTAGATTTCAAAGAAATATATAATACTGGTAATATTTGATTTTCTACTAATTCTAATTCAAACTTCATTAAAAATTATTCTATGTCATTTAGACCACAAAAAGTACGAGGCTCTCTTACCTATGAACCAATCCACCTTAGCACGCGCGTCATTTTGGCACATCTTCCAGTAGATAATTCATGTAATCACTGCTTCCAGTTCTAAATTCCTTTTTCAGAGTCTGAAGCACAAGAAACAATACTCCTCCAACTCAACATTCCATCTGCAGTTGGGTTGATATAATCCTCTTTGTGCATGGTAGTTCTATACTATTTATTTATTTCTTCTCTAATAAAATTTTATGTCGCAGGTTCCACATACATTCTTCCTTTCAAGGGATCAAATGGAACAATAACTCTGTACTACCATGATTCAAATATAATCTTCCTTATCTTCAATATGATAATAGTTTGGTTATCAAAATGCCAATCCAGACCCAACAATGTTGGATATGGTGAAGTGTTATCTACTATGTCAATCACTTCAAAGTCTACCATGTTGCACACTCCATATAGATCTATTGGTATCCCCTTAAATATAGCAATTGGCACCACTCTGTGTTGATTTTATAAATTCAAATGAATAGGTGATAATCCTAATGTATTCTTCCCCCATAGCTTCCCATGTCTTATTTGGGAAAACATTGACTTCAGACCCTAAGTCTATTATGATATCCCCGATATTAAAATCTCCAATGTTTTCATTCAACCTTAATTCCCTACTTATTATTCTCTTCTTTCAAACCTGATTGAATCTCTTATGTTCTATCCTCATTTCTTCTCCATAATTACATGTCTCTGACAAACTCTATAATACCTGTAAATAATTTTTATCATTCAACAACTTCACACAAGACCCCAAAAAATTTCTCAAAATACTTACTAATCCTGATGGATGTTCTCTGCTAGTCTGATAAAACAATGGAGGTATGTCATACAATAGTATATAATCCACTGACTTTGTCCCTGAAGTCAATGCAATGTTTTCTTTCATAATCTCATGTCTGGATTCTTTGAATGTATCCTTCTCTTTGCACGCATCAAACTTATATTCAGGCATTGTGTTCTTCTTGACCCACTGGTACTTATCCTGATCCTTCTTTGCTACATATTCTCCTATCTTTTCTCCACCTCTAGTAACTATGTGGATATTATCCCCATACTCTTCTATGTTTTCCACATCAATCCAATGAACATTCTGATTATTTTGGTTCCTCTTGTCTTGTATATTTACCAAAAGTGTCGGCCATTCTTTTGTCTCATGGTATGATGTGATAAAATACATACATGTCACAGGTAGTTGTGGACAATATCTTGCATAATGCCCAAGTCTCTAATAGTTGTGACAAACTACAAGTCATCTTCCTCCTCCAAAGCCTCTTCCTCCATGACCTCCTCATTTGAAGCCTCCTTTGTTTCCCTGATTGTCTCTTTGTGATGTATTATACTGTGGTCCCTGATTATAATATGGTTATGCATTATTGTACTACGGCGGTGCTACACATTGTTATATTGCGGTGGTGCTCCAAACTGTTGTGTGTTATTGTACTACGGTGGCGCTGCAAACTTCTATGCATTGTTATACTTCGATTGTTGCGTAGGTTTTGTTGTCACTAATTCATCATGAACCCTATATGCATCTGATATCATTTCCTTCATTATATCCAAGGTTTTGCAGTCCTTGTATTCATGCCCAACTGACTTGCAAAAATTACAAAATGTAGTCTTTGGTACTATTTGATACTTATGCATCATGGGACAATGATAGGGATCATGTCCATGTGTTTTTCATATCTCAAACCAGGGTCCTCTTAGGGGTAAAGGATTTGAAATTCCTTCTCCCAAGTACTACACAAATTTCAGACACTCGTTCTTATGATGACCTTATTTTATACAAAATGTGCACCCGACATCCTCCCTCTTTTCCTTTCCCTTATTTTGATTTAACTGAAATGTTAAATTCTTCATGTCTACTCTCAACTCTTCCACAGTTGGATCTGTATGATTATATTGATTTTCCTCTAACTACAATGTTGCTTGCAAGGCCTCATCTAGAATTTGGAACTTTTGTTTCCTCAAAGGGTACTTCAAATGTGTCAATAAAAAGTTAACAAATAAATTTCTATGTTGCATATCAGTAATAGGGAACTTCAACTTGTCTTTTATTATTTTGAACTTCTGGTCCACCTCCCAGACTGATTCTCCTATATTATTCTTAATATCTACCATTTCATTCATGAATTGATCCTATGAACTTGGTTTCTAAAATTCATTTATTAATTACCTCTTCACATGAGTGACAGTTGTAGGTTCTTTCATTGGATTATTTACTGTGAGACCCATATACCAGTCTAATGCGCGGTCTCTAAATGTGATTTCAAACTACACAACCTTTGTATATTCATATGTAATATTCTTAGCTACCCATATCTTCTCATATATAAACAAATTATTTTCTGGGTTTTCTTACCCTTCTCCCAGGAACCCTGGTAACCGAATAGCTGGATCTATCCCTTCCATTGTGAAGTTTCTCGTACTACCACCTTCGCACAATGTAGACACTTGGATACTACTTGATGAACTTATACTTCTTCTTGAGTTTCCATTGGACCCACGTCCTACTAGAATAATTCTACCACTAATCACTTGATGTCTGAATGTTTCTTCTTCTTCAATTGTCTTAGTCGCACATGGGGTTATGGTTTCCACATTAATTCATATCTCGAATGGAGAGCCTTCTTCTACACCAGAATCCTGACCTTTGGTTTTCCTCTCATATGTGGCACACAATATTTCCTCAATATTCCTTATTTCACAGAGATCCTCTACCTCTTCCTCATCACTATCCAAGCCCTCCCGCTCAGCTAATTCCCTCTTTTTCATATTGATCTTATACTAGTAGGGTCTTTCGTTGCACGTCACTCTTGTTATTTCAATTATATCTTTGTTATGTTCCTCATCCATCATAATAGGTTCCATTTCTTCCTTCTTCTATCCTTCATCCAGATCCCTCTCCATATCTCATATCTTCCTTATTTCTTCCACCAACTTCCCCATGCACACATAGTGATTTAGTTGTCGGATTCCATGCTCATCACACCTTTATCATGCAATAATATCTCGATCGACATGTAAAGAGACCTAAAGTACCTCCCTCTTGGTACCTTCAAGAATTTGTGCTTTGCAACAGTATATGACTTCACTCTATCATCTGTAAATTCAGTAAAAAACCTTGCAGTAATATTGTCTAACCAAAAATCCAATGCGTGTGAATTTATTATTAACCCTTTCCAACCATGCGATATTATCAATAGTCCACTCTACTATCCTTATCTGATTAGTTGGATGATTATCCTTCAACCTCAATATCCACTCCTATAATAACTCTGGAAAATAATAAAAATATGATTCATGCAAATCAATAAACACATACCTCTATAGATATTGGCATGGTGTATATCTCGAGCTTCTATTATCTTTCTTCATGAACTTGAGCTTCTTTATCTGCAACCATATTTCAATCTTTTTCTTTGTTGGGTTCCATGGCCTAAACATCCCCTTCTACCACTGCCTTATCTTCATCAAATCCCCTCCAATCTAATCTGTTGAGTTCCAACCGGTAACAAAACCATTTGTTGGATGTATGGGATGACTTGGGTTCTACCTTTGTTCTCCAAAAAAACCCTAGAAACCATCGCCCCCTCTAGTAAACCAAAAGGAAACAATGTGCATAGAGTGCATAGTGTAGTCTCACCCGAGATGGATTATGGGTGATTGCATGAGCCAAGTGTCTGCAATCATGGAAGAGATGGAACTCATGGGAATGTTAGACATATCATTTAATCACTCTTATACTTCAACATTCATTCTATCGTATCATCATTCATTATATCTATCATTCATTTATCCCCTAATATTCATTCTACATAAAATAACATGGCTATTCTATTGTGCAAAGTAAATAAAAATTCAACAGATTCATGGATTCATTCAACATAACAACATGTAAAATCAACACATAATTGATAACACACATAGAGAGACCATTTTTACCATGGTTCACCCTCCCCATGATATGTCCACAAAGATATTCTGCTTATTTATCAGTCTTCATCAAAAGGTATTGCATTGCATGCATTACATCAAAAGTACATAAATGGTGAGGCTGACCAACATCACACCAAGCTCCACAACTTCTGAACTTACCCTCAGTTACACTCTATAGGTTTACATTATCTCCAAAACTGATACTTCGGCCCAAAACATATCAATGACTCAAGACTCAAAAAGGTTCTCCCAGATAGGATTTTCACACATGAGTTCTAAGATACCCCCTATTTCCCTCATACATCATATTTATACAAAAATATGGGTAAAAACCCTTTACCATAATTACCAAAACCCTAACTCTAAGTGGAATTAACTTTTCCACATTCTAACTACCTTTTCTCACTAATCCACAATTCCATCATGCTACTTCATTTTCCTTCTTGTGCACTGCTTTCTCCTCATTTTTGGGTGTGTGTTGCTTCCTTGGTCCATTATGCCTTGTTTGTTGTGTTGTATCTCGAACCTTTCCCAAAAATTTCCTGATCTAACATCTCATCTATTTAATGAAGTCATCCAAGATTCCATCCCTCATGCACATGAAGAAGAGAATGTAGTAAGTTGCATTCCTTTCCAAGTCTTCAATGTTGATGCATTTCATGAATGGTAAAGTGAAGAAATGCTAGAGGAACCCTTGGATGTGTTAGACCTTGCATTTTATAATAAAGGTTATGATGTGATTGAGAATATTGATGATTTTATACATGTTGGGAGACATAAATGGGATGTGAATTTTCCTAGTGAAGATCCCATTTACGACATTGAAGGTCATTTTAAATTGTTTCCTTTACAACAACCATGTGTGATTGCTACTGATTCATATGTTTGGAAACAAGAAGATGACATGATTTCAAATTTGTTACAACCACCGAGGGATGACTTATTGTGGAATTATCATGATAATTTATGGTCATACCCTAGGGGGTTTGATACGTATAATTTTAATCACTTGGATTTATTCTACAGATAATATTTTCAGCCACCTGTATGCTCTGACTTTGACGAAGGTGAGGTCATGGTTTCCCCGGAGCAAGATTTGTGTGATGATATTTTCCAACCTTCATCTCTCTATGTGGTTGGGACACATACTCCTTGTCCCAGTTTGTATGTAGGGAAAAATATTTTCTTAGAATTAAAGGGTAGGGTGGATGCTTTAAGAAGAAAATTGACATCCTATTTTTTCCAGCCTCCCCTCGAGTAATTATCAGTCATCTTCCAGATTCTTGTTCATCCCTTCTCGGGACTTGGGGAGTGATGAGGTCTAGGGTTGTCAACCTTCGGTGCCTTTGAGTCATACTTAGGAGTATTTATCATGTCACAACCATATTTAGAGGTGGATTGAGCACTCGTGTGGTGATGCCTCCTTACATGATTGTGTCCCTTCCCCCTGCCTCCATGAGTTAAAATTTATGATTAGTTATAATATAATGCATTCTATATCTCATAACACTTTTGTGCTTCACTTATATTTATTTTGGTCTTTGATGAAGCATATGAGTATATGTTTTGATACAATGCTAGGATGGTTTTACTGGTTATATGATTATACCTAGAATTTCTACTAGCATAGATTAAGTAGGTAGGTTAGGCATTTTCACTTTGCATTTCATTTTTTCATCATGGATATCATGCTAGCTTAGTTTTTCATTTTCATATATACATGTTGCATTCTCATTCTAAATACATGTTAGGAAAATACATTTCTTTTTATCATTGAATTTTTTTTCTTAATCATGTCATAGCTAAGGAAACAAAAAATTTCAAGTGTAGTTTTGGATTATCACTAAGAGTCATTGGATAACATCCACTGACAGATACTTCTAAAGTGTTTTGTTGGTTGAAACAGGTGCAAGATTGCAGGTTTTGGACAACTAGATATGTTGAGGCTATATCATGTGCTTTACGATCAACACATTTCCCCATGTTGGAGGCAAATGTTACCCCCCCGTGCCTAGGGGTAACTAAGGAGATGATGTCTCGAGCCCCGTAGGTAGAATACATGGATTTCCAACATTCAAAACACCAGCATAGACCACATTAAGTAGATAGAGCCCCTCCTTTTCAAATTAAACAACACCACTCATCATCAGAAAGAGAGAAGCATCCACTACACTGGTTTGGCCCCCAAGAGATAGCAGGTCCCACTTCGTGAGATAACAATTACACTCTCATGGTAAGTGTCACTTCAATATTTGAATCATTTGAGAATGTCTCAATGATTCCTTTCTTGATTATGGAATGTTTGCTTGGAAATTATAACTTTTTCCTAATTTCACCTTGGTGGTTGTCATGGTATCCTAGTAAGTTGGTCATGATCGGGAAAAGGTTTTCTAATGGGGGGTTTTCTCAAAGATTCATCGTACCATTCCCACTCATACTTACCACTTTCCACACTTCTTCCCCTTTTTCCCCTCATCTTTTGTGTTTTTTAGTCCATTGACCCCAAGAGGATTTTGTACCTCATTTCATGGGAAGAAGGGGGTAAATTCCTAGAGGTGTTGTAGCTAACATCATACATAAATTATCACCCTAAAGTATTGAGATCCACAAAATGATTCTCTAAAGGAATAAAGGAATTTTAAGTAAAAATAAATAAGGAAAAAACATCCTCCTTGAAGTGGGAGTGCATTGACATGTTCTTTTATTTTCATTTCACATAGAACCCAATGTGTTCTAACTTCAAGTGGAATTGAGGGGCTATTTTATTTCCATTTCACATAGAATTCAATGTTCAAACTTAATAAAAAGGAAAATAAAGGGCTTGTAAAAAGGTTGCATTACAAGCATAAGAAAATCAAGGATGGAGATCACCCTCCACAAATGCACCCATAAATGAGACAATATGAACCCTTGATATGTCAATAACCCTATGCACAATATTCTTTACCAATCCACCTCATACTCATTATATGACCTAGAAAGGGTATTCTTGAGAAACATTCCTCGACTTGGGAATTGGCCTACCCAATAGGACACAACGACACCCCTCCCATACCTAAATTTGGGAAATTGTATAAGGTATTTGAGAATTTGTTTAATTTGAGAAGGAGGGATTTAATTCAGTTGTTTAGGTGGTTCTCTTATTAAATGTGGCTTACTTAGAATGATTCATATGACTTGTGGACCCTTGGAGGGTGTACTTGTTTGTCTTTGTAGGAACTTTCCTCGTGAAATATATTCATGAAGAAACTATGCCACTTGGACCTTCATAAGGGATTGAAATCCCATAGGATGGATGCCATGCCCCACATGTGGGAGACCATTGACAATGAGCATTGCACCTTTAGAGGATTTCTATCCTCGTGAGGAAGGCTTAGGATGATGAATCACACATGACGTCACCTTTATATGCTTGGACGTGGCCTTTGGAGGCCTGGGATGTCTTCCTTTATCCCTTGAAGTCATATTGGAGGCTAGTCTTTAAAGGATTATGGGGTTTCGAAGGTGTTTTGACATGAAGAGACACATTGAATGGAATTTTTAAACATGAGGTGATGGCACATGGATTTTGGAGGTCCAACAATCTCTTATTTGAGGCTTGATCTATCACTTTTCATCCCTATGTCACCCTTCTAGGGAATGGCGTCACCCTTTTTAGGGTTTTTCTTTAAATATTTTTCATTTTTCATATTGTAAAGGAAAATGAAGGGGGTTGGCCCTCTTCTAATTTGTTGTTGATGATTTTATGGGGACAAATTGGTTAATAAGGCCTCATATAAATGGAGGACCTTCTAATTTTATTAAATAATCATTCATTACTCATCATTTGTGAGAAATAAGTCTGAAATTTTGACCCTCTTTGGGCTATCTATCTCTTCTACCAAATGTTCTATGCTTGGAGGATCATTTTATGGATGATTTTGCTGATTTTGAAGAGGAATTTCTGAAATTAGGGTTTTGTCTCTTGGTTTCTTGGCTAAAGTAAGTTAATTTTCTTCAATTTATATTTATTTTGTTATGTTACATGGTGAATATCACTTCTTTATTCTAGACATCTTTCTTGGTAAAACCCTAAGAGAGGAGCATAAATGATTCCTCCTCTCACAAGGTTATTCTTGTTCAAAATTGGTGAAATCTCCTTGCTAGGGTTAGCATCCTAAAGCCCTAAAGTGATAGAACTTTAGGATTTGATCCCTAGACACTTCATTTCATGAACTAATTGAAGTGTTAATAAGGGATAAAAGGTTTCTATATCCCAAAGGTTGATTTCTCTCAAATTCTCCAATGACTTTGCTAACACTAACACTCACTAACTTTCTAGTAGACTTGTTACAGTTTAAAAAGTTTTCTACAACCACCTGATAACACCTTAATTTTGCTTCATACACTCTTGTAAAGGTGGCCTAACTTACTTTGAATTTATCCTAAGAAATTGGATAATGTTATATGTGATGCATGCTTAATTTTCTTGCTCAAATGTTGAAATTCTAAGATCTTTTTATTGATGTTGCTACAAAATTATATTGTTGTTATAAGACTAGTGTACTGGTGCAAATTTGCACCGTCCATTTCAATTTTCATTGAATTTTATCTTTAAGGGATTTTTATTTCATTTTTTATCTTGGAAATCATTACACATATGCTATAAAGTGTTATTGTTACGAGCAGGTACCCAAACAACTTCATTCTTCTACGACCTTGACCTAGAATAATCTTTAGGTGATCAAGAGAGGGGTCAATAGGCTTGGCTAGTTTACTTGATACTTTGATCCCTTGATTTTATTAGGGAAGCCTCCCCTATGGTGGACCTCATCCATATCTAAAATGAGGTAATTTATTACTAAGGTGATAGTGGTAGTATTTTCCATAGTTACACAAATTTGGGGGACTTGTGTTGGAATTTGCACAAGTACAAATCCTCCAATAATAATCCCTAAAAATAATCAGTAGTTGAGATAAGTAAAAACCCTACCCAATGGTGCACTGGGGTGACAACCATCAATGGTGAGTGCCAAAAAATACCTAGGTGGGAGGGTAGTCTCCAAGGAACCATATTTAGGAAAGTGGACATATTGGGTGGGAGGGTGGCCTCCAAGGAATCCAAATTGATGCTAAATATGGTTGTTATAGGTGGTATATAAGACAAATAGAACTAGAACACGTGCCAAGATGAAAATAATTTTTTTGAGTGGGCATTGAGCCAAAGAGAACTATAACAAATGGAAAGAGAAGCTAGGGTGGATGGTATACCTAAAGGAACCCAATGCTGGATCACCTCTTGGTAGGAATGGAACCAATGAACCATATTCATGTTAAAATAATTCTTAAATAACAAGATATGGTACTAAATGATGAGGATCACTATTCATATCTTGCAAGGGAGCTCAAACTTAAGAGAAAAAAAAAGACAAGATAAGAGATCAAAATATATTGATTATACTTTATTCATATGGAAAAATCATTTTTATAGATTTTCAAAGGATCCATCTAAGTTTATTGATTGATGGCATCAACTTAAACTATTCGAAAACTTAAATAATCAACCACATACACACAGCTAAAGGTTGAATGTGCAACTCTTTATTAATAAATTAATATTTAAACCCTAAATATGTGCCCTCACGGGAGGTTTGATCATGGAGAACTATTCTCCTTGGGAGGAACACCCTCATGTTCCATATCACTCTGTTCGCATGTTATCCTCAACATGCACATCACATGTACATTTTATCATCATTTTCCTCAACAACATGCACCCACTTTCACAATCAACACTCATTTCAACCACATTCAAGAGAATTTATTTTATTTTTCCTCATGCTTCATGTTCTCATGCTTTCTATTCAACTTCACCTTTTCAATTCTCAATTTCAAATGGTAAACTTATTCTAACAACTCATCTTATCCACACTTATCTTCCTTTTAATGGATGGCTTGAATCCATCCACAAACTACATTATATTTTCTTCATTATCTTGTACAAAACCCACTCTCATGATCATGCTACACATGTATGATTATTCTTCAATTTATGTAATATTATCTTCATACTCAATGTATAATCAGAATTTAAAAACTTACCTCTCAATTTGGTGACCATATTCTCCCAATTTTGGATCTTATATTTGCTTCTCCATTTTATATCCCTCTTTAGATACTACCACCAATCATATGTATAGCTCCTCACTCTTCCATATGGAATTTTTAATATTTGGTAGTTTTTTATCTTATCACAATCAGAAGTCTTCTATATGCCTTATATCCACTCCATTGGCTTTTCCATATCTACACTTCCAAAAAAATCTAGCATTTATATCTTTGTTTTGTGCTACTCCACACTCTCTACACATTTTGAATCACACTAATCTTCTCTATATGTGCCTTTTGGAGATATTCTCCACTAATCAAATTCTATGGATTCTACCCCTTTCGTCATATTTTATAACATTACTGCAATTTTTTTCTTCCAACGATTATGTCTTCCTCAATATCTCATTATCCATGAACTCTACCCAACACGTTTCAATATTGGTGTACTATCTCCTTTTACAATGTATACCCAATTTGAGCCATTCTATGCTAACTCATTGATATAAATCTACCCAGCTACACACCCTTTCTAGAGTCATGTACACTTCTCCTCTTTCACTATAACTATTGTCTCAAAAAATTCCCTCTCTTCTCAAGGTAACAATTATACTCAACTCCCCTCTTTTGCTAAAATTATTGTAATCCCTCAAAATTCTACTTACTTTGATACCACTTTATGCAAAAAATCCTTGGATGAATATTAATATTTAATACATAATAGCATTTACTTGATCTTCTAAATAAAAATGATCGTTTTTATTGTTTGTAATTTACATGTGAAATACTTATCTAACCAAATACACTTTAATGATAAATAACTTACAAATAATTGAGCATAAAATGAACAACAATGAGGAAATCACGTACAGAAGTTTGATAATAGAGCTCACCCAATTTGGGGCTATGTCTCCAAGTCCACTTCCAATAGAGACCTCTTTATTAATGCTCAAATGATTTTGTTTTACAATGACCTTTTTTTGCGATGCTCAAACCCAAAAACAGAGTGCACCATTAGATTTCTTGCGAAAAATCATGAAAAATGAGTATACATATATTAAAATTCCATCAAGGGACCTCTCAGAACACTTTACGATGTAGCCTCAAAGTCTTAATACCCTCGGGCATATACTTTGAGACACTTGAATGTACTATGCATTGGAAATGTGTGCACATCCTCTATCCACGTGCCATTAAATAGGGTGTGGGCCCATTAACCTCCATCTGAACTTCGTTGTTAACATTAAATACAACTTACATGGGTTTTGTAACAAACCCGCAACTTTGGTGCATCAGTTAAGTTTGTTGGCTTATATATGTCAATTCGGGAGTTCGTTCCCCACCAAACGTCAAGTTTCATGTTGTTATATTTGGTGGTTGGTGTAATATATGGCATATAGTTTTAATTCCCCTGCAAATTTTGTGTATATATATATATATACAGGCTGAGTGGGCCTAATGGTTACGAACATGTGTTTCCTCTTAAGAGATCACAAGTTCAAATCCAGAGGGGGGTAGGGTATGTATACCTCTGTAGACTTTACCAGTCAAATTGTTGGGCGGAGGGGGGTCCCTTGTCCGACAAACAAGGGGGTCTCATACACCAATTTGGTGTGGCTTGGTCGTGACCTTAAAAAAGATTATTATTATTATTATTATATATGTGTGTGTGTGTTGACCTTGTGAAATTATTAGACATAATTAAATTGGATTATAAAAAAACTATGGGTTGATGGCTTAGGCCCTCATCCCTTTTTTCCACCACTTGAACCCTTAACAAAGGTTAAATACAAACTACACCACATATATGTTAAGTCTGATGTGATGGCATGATGGTAAAATCCTTGGGTAAGGTTTTCGGAGGTCATGGGTTCCATCCTCTAGATTCCCATATAATTTTACATAACCTTAACCATTAGTGCCCAATGGGAGGTCACCATGTGGTGTCCTCTCATTCTTCTATCCATGCCACATGTCAACCAATGATTAATCCATGTGTATGTATGGATGCCAACACACCTGCCCAATTAGTGTATGGTCATGCCATATGGCACCTTGAGGTGTGGTCATGTCATCGTCGTATGGTTGTATAGTCATTCCACGTGTCACCCTTTCAGTGGCGACACATGTCACCTTGACCCCTTTGACTTTGACTTTTGACCTAGTTGACTTGAACTTTGATCGGCCATATCTTTTGCATACTAACTTTGTTTGAGGAAATTTTTTCATCGTTGGAAATCTATAATCGAATTATACACATTCATGGAGTTTTCAAAAGAATTTTGGATATTTTAATTTTTAGCATTTTTTAACCTTTTTGGATGTTTTGTATCCCCCTGGACCTCTATGAGCATTCATGGATCCTCTTGGATCATTAATCCCCATTGGAAGCATTTTGGACCACCAAAAGTCTTGATTACTCAACAACTAAGAGAGGATAGAGCTCCCTCACCCTTCTTATCTCCATCCATTTTTTCTTACTTGGTTTTACCCCTTTAAGATCAACTCGAAGATATTACACATCACCTCGTTGTGAAGTTATGATTCTTTTGTTGAGAATAGCATATTCATGTAGTTGTCCAAATATTCTTGAGAAAGCCCATCAATTGCTAGAACTTGAATACATTTATCTTCATCCATAATCATAGGAGGCTCATAAAGCTTCAACTTCTCAACATTTACCACTGACTACATTTGCATGTAGGCTAGTAGATATAAAAAAAATGCATTAGTACCAATATTCTCCAATATTTTGAATGGACCATATCAGTTTGGTCTTAGCTTTTTCCCTTACCTTTCATTATGTCTTTGTTTATATGTAACCATACTTGGTCACTGACTTCAAATTGATGATCAACCCGGTGTTTTTCATGCCTTATCTTATACTTGGATTGACTTTTCTCCAATTTTTCATGTACTTCTTGATGTACCTATTGAATATTTTGAATGAAACTTTCAGTTTTATCTATATCATCATGTCCATCTTCTTTACTTTCTTCTCCAAAAACAAATTCCATAGGTGATTTAGGAAAATACCCCAAATGTACTTCAAAAGGATTTTTTTGAGCATAAGAATTCATGGCATGATTATAGGATGTTGAACATAACGTAATTGTTCATCCCATAACTTAGGATGCTTGTTGCAGTATCCTCGAAGTAGATGTACCATTATTATGTTTACCACCTCTGTCTGTCCATATTTGTTTGGATGAAAAGGTGTTCTCTTCTTTAACTTAATGTCCATGATCTGCCATAAATGAGACCAAAACATTCAAAAAAAATGAGAGTCTCGATTTAATATAATAGATGTAGGAATTCCAAAATGAACCCATACATTAGCAAAAAACATTTGTGTTATATGTTCAGTTGTGACTTGTTTCTTGCATTGCATCAAAATATACATCGTATTTAATATATCCACGATGACATAGACATAATCATGACCTATATTGGACATCAGAAAACCCCCTACAAAATACATGGATATACTTTCCCATGGATGAGAAGTTACTGGAAGTGGTGTATATAACCCCAAATTTTTGTTGCTAGGCTTTCTTGTCACACACATAACAAACCCTTTTATATACTTGGAAACACTTTCATTAATTCAAGGCTAATAACTATATCTCTGTAACTATGCAATTGTCTTACCAACCCCAAAATGAAAAAAAATGAGAGATGTATGAGCTTCTCTTATTATATTTTCTCTTTCATATCTCGGTATACATAGTTTTCCAAGATGATATAACAAATTATCATGCATATAATAATATGACTAGTAATTTCCACGAGTTAATGCATCATATACCTCTTTATAATCATCATCCTTAGAATATTTTTATGCATAACTTTCATGAGCTAAAGGATTACACATGAGTATTGTGGATGCATTAATCATTGGTCTTGACAAAATATCTGCAACTGTTTTATGAATACCTTTCTTATACTTGATTACCAAATGAAATTGTTGTAAGAAACCCATCCACCTAAAGTATCGTGAATTGTGTAGTTTGGTATGTGACTACAAATACTATACAGGTTGATGATATGTATGAATTATTGTCTCCTTTCCCATTAAATAATTCTTGCATTTCTTCACACTTTGTACCAACACACACAATTCCTTATCATATGTTGGATACTTAATCACATCCTATGTAAAAGTCTCGGAATGATAACATATAGGTTTACCTCATTGCATCAAGATTGCTCCCATGGAATATATGCTTGCATTGATTTGAATCTCAAATGGTTGTTGTAGATCTGACATAGCCAAAATTGGTGCAATGCTTATATTTTCCTTCAATGTATCGAAGGATTTTCTGTTGCTTGCCTCCCCATTTAAATACATGTTTAACACTTGTTAATGAATGAAGAGGAGCTTCTATGTATGAGAAATTAGCAATAAATTGACCCCAATACTGTACTACCCCTAAGAAGATCCAGACTTCTCTGGTAGTAGTTGGATTGAGACAATTCAAAATGACTTCTAATTTTGTAGGATCTATATTTAACTGACCATTCCCTACAATTTAACCCAAATATACCAGAGAATTTTTTCCAAATTCAAATTTAGATAACTTAATATACAACTTCTCCTTCTTCAATAGTTCAAATACTTTCTTAACATGCATCATATGTTCTTCCCATCTTCGAATAAAGATCAATATCTCATCTAAATAGATGATTAAAATATCATCTATGTAGGCTCTAAACACATTATTCATTACCCTCATAAATGTTTTTGGTGCATTTCATAACCCAAATGACATAACTAACCATTCAAACAATCCTTGTTTGGTCTTGAAAGCAATTTTCGATATGTCACCTTCTGTAATTTTTATCTGATGGTAACCACTTCTCAAGTCCATATTAGTGAAATAAACAACATTATTTAATCTATCCAATAAATCATCAATTCTAGGAAGAGGAAAATGGTTCTTTACCGTAATATTTTTCAGGGCTCTAAAATCAAAACACATCCTCCACATGCCATATTTCTTCAGAAATAATACAATAGGAGAACCACACGAAGAGGATCTTGGTCCGATGACTCCTTTATCGAGCAACTCCTGAACCTACTTCTTAATCTCTGCATTCTCCATCACTGATGATCTATACATTCCAATATTCGAAATCGGAGCATCTTACTGCAAATATATTTCATGTTTAGAATCCCTCTTAGGAGGCAACCCTGTAGGTTCCTGAAATAACTCATCATAATTAGATATGATTTTTACCCACTCTTTTTTATGATATGGATCGCAACCTGATAAAGTATCTGTTATGCATTCTTATTTCTACTTCACTATCATTAGAAAAAAAAAATTCTTGCACTCACTAGTCTCTTCATTTTCCCTGTGCTCACTAAAGAAACATTAGTTTTGATATGGTGAGCTATGAAAATACATTCAACCCTGTCCTTGAAAATATGATATGTATTAGCTTCGCGATAAAATATATCCTTCTTGTCAAATAGATATGGACTACCCAAGACAATTCCACAAATGTCAAGAGGCACAACATCTAACTTAACCTCATAAAGAACTTAGTTGTAATTGCAAATATGATCTTACATTGTTTCATCACCTGCAACATAGCATCTTCACATACCCATCCTAATGGATAAAGATTTTTGTGAGGTTTCTTCTTCAAACCCATATTGTTAACAATTTCTTCAAATATTAAGTTAACTTGGGATCCACTTTCATATAAAGTATCTACCTTTGTATGCTTGACTATAAATAACCCTAACATGAAAAATCTCGCTTATTTTCTTTTGATCAATATCACTTTCCAATTTGGTAGATTGAATAAATAATTAGAATTGATAGTTGATATAACTTTGCTTCCTATTGCCATGATCTTAGATTCATCCTCAAAATATGACCCTAGATCATGATTTGTTGATGAAACAATCTTCTACTTCCCTTGATCCTTGAACTTATTCGGTCATAATTCTAGATACAATTTTCAACAATGTGTTTCCTCATGTCCCTTTTTCTTACAGTGGGAGCATGTAGGCCTTCCCTTAGATGTATTTAATGTAATTGATTTCTTAATCTTCCATTTACCTTTTGGTTTCTTTTCAAACTTGAATGGATTTTTATTTTTGATCGTATGCTTACCCTTACTAGCCTCCAGATGTGTATCTTGTACTGACACTTTATCAATGTTATTAGGGTTAAACATTAAAACAGTGTGACAAATATATGAGTGCATGCCATCAATATAATTTATAATAGTTTCATGTGTATACAATGGAATGACTAAGGATAATTCCTTCTTTTTGAATTCTTGTGTATATGCTTGAATATTTTGGCCTTTACCCTACCTTAGATGTTGCCATTCTATTATTGGTGTTTGCGTATAAGCTAGTGGATATAATTGTTTTCTTATAGCCTTAGTAAACTTATCCCAGGAAGAGATTAATTTACCCTTTTGAAAAGAATCAACTTGCACCTTAATATCCCACCATATTAAGTTTGTGCCACTTAGTCGAAGAGCATCTAACTATATCTTTGCAGTGTCGTCCACAATCTTTTGAACCCTGCAATATACCTCTATTTGCTTGATCTAGTTGTCCAATTTCTCAACATTCAATTCCCAATCATAGGTCGAAAATTCAAACTTGACATCCAATTTTAATAAAGGCAGATTATGATCAGAATTATTTTTATGAGAAGAATTTTCACTTGCCTCAAAAAAAGACGATGATGAGGATGGTGAAGGGGGCTCTCAAGGTCCACCACCTTATCTTCCTCCATCCCCTTTTACCGGAGATTCTCCACTTACGGTATTTTGAATTATTCATTGAAAATCATCTATTATCTCCCTCATTGATAGAATTGTATCCATCATTTATTATGGACTCATGGGAGGATCTTCTCCTTCCCTTCCTTCGAAAGACATCTTCTTATTACGAAGTCTTCTTTCAATTTCAGATTTATAAATTGCAAGTTCTCCTTTACCAAGTTCGAGTTTCTCTATTTTAAGCATTCACTTGCAAACACTTTTCAAACCTACTCTAATACCATCTTCATTTGAAAAATCCATAGATGCTTATCAATATTTAATGCATAATAATATATACATGATCTTTGAAATAAAAAATTATCACTTTGACTGTTTCCAATTTACATGTGAAATACTTATCTAACCAAATACACTTTAATGATAAATAACTTACAAATAACTGAACAAAAAATGAATAACAATGATCAAATAACATACACAAGTTTGATAACAAAGTTCACCCAATTTGGGGCTACATCTCTGAGTCCACTTCCAACAGAGACCTCTTTATTAATGCTCAAATGATTGTGTTTTACAATGACCTTTTTCTGCACTGTTGAAACCCAAACACCGAGTGCACCATTGGATTCCTTGCAAAACATCATGAAAAATTAGTATAAAGTTCTTAAAATTCTGTCAAGGGACCTATCGACATGTTTTACAATGTATCCTCAAAGTATTAATACCATCGAGCAAATACTTTGAGACACCTAAATGTACTCTCAATTGGAAATGTGTGCAACTCCTCAATTTGCACGTTATTAAATAGGGTGTGTGACCCTTAACCTCTATTTGAACTTCATGGTTAACATTAAATACAAGTCAGGTGAGTTGTGTAACAAACCTGCACCTTTGGTGCATTAGTTAATTTTGTTGGCTTATATATGGAAAGTCACGAGTTCGAGCCCCACCAACCGTCGAGTTTCACGTTGTTGTATTTGGTTTTTGGTGTAATATATGGCATATAGTTTTAATTCCCCCACAAATTTGGTATATGTGGATATGTGTGTGTGTGTGTGTGTGTGTGTGTGTGTCGCCCCTACGCGAATCTTGGACACGATTACATTGGATTCTAACAAAACCATGGGTCAAGGTATTAGACCCTCATCCATTTTTTCCACCACTTTAACCTTTAACAAAGGTTAAATACAAAATACACCACATATATGTTAAGTCTCATGCGATGGAGCGATGGTAAAGTCCTTGGGTCAGGTCTTGGGAGGTCATGGGTTCGATCGTCCAGAATCCCATATAATTTCACATAAACTTAACCATTAGTGGACAATGGGAGGTCACCACATGATGACCTCTCATTAGTCTATCCATGCCATGTTTCAACCAACTACTAATCCACTTGTATGTATGGATGCCAACACACATGCCCAGTGTGCTTATGGTCATGCCAACACACCTACCTAGTCAGTGTATGGTCATTCCACATGGCACCTTGGGATGTGGCAACATCATCATCATACAGTTGTATGGTCATACCATGTTTCACCCTTGCAGTGGTGACACGTGTCACCTTCACCCCTGTGACTTTGACTTTTGACCTAGTTGAATTGAACTTTGATCGACCATATATTTTGCATATGAATTCCATTTTAGGCGATTTTTTCACCATTGGAAAGCTATCTCCGAAATCTACGCATTGGTGGTGTTTTCAAGAGCATTTGAGATATTTGAAAGTTGCACATTTCTGAACCTTTATGGGCTTTTGTGGATGTTCAGGATCCTCCTGGTCCTCTGTGAGCATTCCTAGATCACCACTTGATGTAATGAGGTTGTAATACCTTGAAATATCACACCAAATAATAGAATTAATTAATATAATGGAGTACACTTAATCTCATAATTAATCATGTTTTACTAAAGATAAATTGTTTATAAATAAAATTCTATCAATTTATCTTTATGTACATTGGAGAAAATTTGAGTTCGAAGATGGCAATTTCATGGTAAGAAATTTAGAAGTTGAGAGAGAGAGAGAGAGAGAGAGAGAGAGAGAGA
>SNQJ01S0178827.1:2980-22746 GCA_010110895.2 Picea sitchensis | reverse complement strand
AAGCCAAGTACACATCCCCTCCTTATTCCTTGTAGGTATTTTCTTCTATAGAGGGAGCTTCTTCAGATCCCTTCTTTTTCTCAACTTTGGATCTACACTGCTTCTTGTAGTGCCCTTCTTTTCCACATCTCCAACACACCTTTACAAAATTTCTAGGAGATTTAGATCTACCCTTAGACTTAGATCTCCCACTTGAGGACTTAGATATACTTCTTTCCTGAGAACGTCCTCTTGCAAATAATGCATTTGTGCTCTGTACTTCCATTCTCTTCCATTTCATCTCCTCTGACAACAAGGATGAGACCACTTCATAAAACATCAAGGAAGATGTATTAATACCTATGGCCACAACCATACTATCTGTCGAGTCTGGTAAAGAGCACAATAAACTGATATAATTATCTTCATCTAAAATTTTAATCTCAATAGATACTAAATTACTTACCATAGTATTGAAAGCATTCAAATGATCTGCCACCGAGTCTCCATCTATCATCCTCAGGTTAGACATATTATTTCTCAGGAATAGTTTATTTACTAGGGACTTAGACTGATATAAATTCCCCAACTTATCCTATAAATCCCTGGTTGTAGCTTCCTCTAACACATTCGGTAATATTGAATTTGAGAGACATAGTCGGATTTTTCTCTTCGCCTTTCGTTCCAACTTTTTCCAGTCATCTGTTGAAGTTCATGTAGGTGTACTACCTGGATCCACCACGATCCACTGATCTCTTTCCACCAACAAATCTTCCATCCTTAGCTTCCATAGCTCAAAATAGTTCCCATTAAACTTCTCAATCTCCATTTTTAAACTACTCGCCATTTCTTTTCACCTGAAAAATCAATACCACAAATCTCCCACTGTAACAAAGCTTATCACAGTCCCAAGGAAAACCCTTAACCACAAAGGCGCCCCCCCTGAAGCCAACAAAGCTCTGATACCAAATGTACATTTTTACCTTGTACAATATTTTACTACAAACATATTTTCAATAAAAAAATAGAAAATATACAATGGAAAATACACACATTACACAAACAATTTTCCCTTGGAAACCCAAACCAGGAAAACCAACATATTATATATTCATTCATAGTGATACATTGTTTACAATACAATATACATATAGGAGCCAACAACACCCAAAAACCTAACCCAATGATGTGGACTAGTCAACAACCCTGATTCCTTAACCGGAAATAGAAAACCATTGGAAAAAAACCATGTGCCGAAAAACCGCCTAACAATGGACACAAAAATTGAGGCAACATGAAAAACAAGGAAAAAATGTGACACATTTCCCGAGGCACACAATTCTTCTAAGGGGCACTTCCCTCGAATCCCTACAACCCCCGAAGGGGGGTCTGACAGCCCTCCCTCAAACCCCCGAAGGGGGGTCTGACAGCCCTCCCTCAAACCCCCTCGCGTGCCCAACACAACGTAGTAGACATTATAGCTAGTCATGCAAAGATTATAACACATTCCCAACAATAGAAGCATGAGCAGGATTTCCTTCCAATATTAAAAGCACCAACAAGGATCTCTCCACAATATTCTTCTTGATCCAAATCTAGATAATGAATCAACATCYGCAAAAAAAATATACAAGATAAATAAATAATCGATGTGGAAGAGAAAGAGCATATAAACATGTGAGAAAAAGGAGATATCATTGAGACAGTTCAGTAGGAATTCAGATGCAAGTTACTAGATGAGGTAATGCAATGCTACATGCGCTACAAAGTTATTTAATGGAAAATTTAGTTTCCCAAAACTCAACAAGTTGTGTAAGTCCTTGATAGAATGAATTTAATGAAAAATGTTTTTTACCAAAACTCTATCGTCCATCCTATAATAATACTTCATAACCAATAATATTATTAAAAAAATGGAAAATTGTAAAATACATAATACATAAAATCACAAACCCTACCAAAAAAAATTAAGATAAAATGAAAATGTTAAAAAAGGATAAAACTAATACAAAATCAACGACGAACTGATAGCTACATAGAAAGAATGGCCTTATTAATTTTTTATGCCATTTATGATCCATCCCTCGAGAAAGTCTTGCCACCCCTAATTTCTTAGAAGCAATTTCAAATACACCATTTTTGCATTTCTTTTACTTATGTAGCACATTCCCGGTCATATATTTTTGATATCCCATATTATGTTGACACACATGGTAGTTTGGTTCAGCCTTTTAATGGTAGATTGGTCAGAACATGGGCCCCCATGTGACCTACCATTTTTCCCCCATTCCTCTAGTAATAATGTTCTCATAGAATGAACTTTATAAAACCTACACTGGTCTATTAGTGCCACTTCTTTACATATTTTTAGGTTCTTATCATTATTTGTCAATTGTTATGGTTTGTCCTCTAAGTCCCAATTATTACTAACTATAACTTCTTCACGACATTAGTGAACTTGCTCTTGTTTTTATCTTCTTCATAAAGCTCTTCTCCCAAACGTTAATGGACTTCGTCTTGTTTTCATGTTCTTCATAAAGCTCTTCTCCCAAGAGCACACTCATTTGTCGCAACATTTTTGTTACAATGTTGAAGGACAAATGTTGGTTACTAATTTTGATACCACATCAGATTTCATATACTTTTACTCTCGATCATCACCATAAGATAACCTTTTCTTTTAAATTACCAATCCTTGAATCCACCTGGATAAAACTTGTCCATAGCAACAATCCTTATGATTAAACCTTAGAGAATATCCCAATACCAACTATTAGAAATTTATTGACATAAATTACATTTTCCATACAATCATGAGAACATAATATTTACATTGATAAAAATTAAAAATTATCTTTTCATTAAGATAAATAATTATAATAGTAAAAAAAAACAACAAAGCATACAATATAATGTTGAGAACATAATATTTATATTGATAAACATTATAAATTATATTTTTATTGAGATAAATAATTATAATATTAAAAAAATTAACAAAATATACAATACAATGTTTATTTAAAAAAGCAATAAGGCATACAATACAATGTTGAGAACATAATATTTACGTTGATAAAAATTATAAATTATATTTTTATTGGGATAAATAATTATAATATTAAAAAAAAAAAACAAGGTATACAATACAATGTTTATAGTGGAAAAATCTTTGACGAAAAGCTCACTTTCAAAACTTATAAGTACTTACTTAAATCTTATTAAAATGTATTAATTCTTTAAAGTTTTGAGAATCTAATATCATCAAATAAAAATGTGAACACTATATTTTAATTTTATTATCATTGTATTATCATTCATCAAATAAAAACATGAACACTACATTTTAATTTTATTATCATTGTATCATCATTGTTTATACAAAAGGAATGCTATCCCTGTATGTTTTTTAAATTTTAAAATTACAATTTATAAAAAGAAGGATGGGTAGATGCAAKATTATTTGAAGTTATAATATTTTGTATCATTTTATATAAATTAATGGTTTTTTTTTAAACAAAATTTTGTTAAAATTGTAGTTCTTTAGAAAAGTTTTCAACATGTTAGTTAATTTCAATTACAATCATACTTTCTCTTTTTTTTAGTTCCACCTCCCCATTAGAACCTTGACCATTTCATAATCCACATCCTAATGAGGTTCTTATAGAGAGACTATCTCTATATCATTCATGATCTTCTTTATTTAAGACATGTAAATCCCTAACATGAGTGTTCTTTATTTAAGACATGTAAATCCCTAACATGAGTGGCCATATCATTGCTCGTGATGTTATTGGACTTGGACTTGCTTATGAGTGTTTTTCTAATTTTTTATTTCATACTTTGATTTCTTTCCTAATTTCCTTGATAAACAAACCTTTCTTAGGGATATTATTGTATCTAATTTGTAAGACACTAAAGTTTTTTTTAACTATGTTCATTCTCATTTGGGCCTCTTCCATAGTTAGCATCCTTTCATATATCTACAAGATGTAACATTTCCTTATTTGTTCTCAATAATTGTAGTATCATCTAGTTGAGTGGTGAAATCCATATTGGTCCTTCTAACTACTATCATAAAAATCTAATTATTCTTTGGTATCTTTTCTAGACCCCTTTCATTGAATACTAGTTTGAATCCCATCCTTTCTTGTAACTCCAATGCATTTTGAAGGTCATTCCAAATCTAGTTCATATCCTTGTGAGTTGCTTTCTCTAGGAAAGCAACTCTACTATCCTACGTTCTAGCTTCAGTTTTTGGGTTCAAAATTATCCGTAAAGTACATTTGTGATTATAACTAGTTTAATTTCCAATTTAGCTCTTATAACTTGTATATGGAATTTTGTAGGCTCATTCATGTATATGTTATCTCCATCTCAAGACATCCTTACTAGGATCATTAGTTATCCCTACCAATTGGATTAGTCCATAGAAATCTTGAACATCTTCTACAAAAGTGGTATGAATATCTAGTGTGGCCCTCTCATCTTCCTTTTCTCTAGAGTTTATCAAAATTTTATAGTTTTTTTAATTTAAGGTTATATGTATCTCTTCAATTTGGGTGTGGCCTTATGAAATTATAACTACGGGGAATAGAAAACTACATAGGTTGGATATTGTAAGCCTAATAATCATAAAGTGTTAAGTCTAAAAAAATAATTTTAGAAATTAGTTCATCCTAGCATATTTGTAAATAGGATATTTAGTTTAATATGTAAAAGACACCTATCATACTCATGTGATTATCTGGGTGGTTGTTCTCCTAGAGTTTAGCATAGAGTTGGGCTATATAAACAAACCCTTTTTTTATGTGAGAAATATAGACTTTATGTTGTCATTATCTTTGTAACTCTATTTTCCTTATTTAATAAAATCATGTGTCTGAGGACACTTCGTTAACGTTGGTACCAGAGCCAAGTTGAATGGTGTTGCAAGATAATTTTTCATGGATTGGGGACGCAAGGAAGACCCCATAGCATCAATCTGGATCTCTCCAAATTCAAGGGCAATAGTTTTGAGGTAATTCTATTGTAAATGCAATAAGGAAAAGTTTAGCTTATAATTGTAGGCAATTTCAAAATCAATTTGTTGATTTTCTTTTAGATACAATCTTCAGTTTTTATTTATTAGAATTCTAGAGCTATTTCTGTTGTTTAAAATTATTGATCTACAATAAGTGTCAAATAAATCAACAATTAGAAATTTGTAAATCTCAAAATCATAGTCAATCTCTTATAAATCTAGATTTGTTTAGATCTTAAGATATACTGTTGTTTTTCAAGTAATAAAGAGGGCCTGTTTTTTAAGAATTGCATCAAATCTACTTATAAATATGACAATTAAGCTATTGAAGTGCAATTTTTTTCATTTTCTTTTAGTCTAGTCTTCAGAATTTGTAGATTCGGTATTCTTATCGGTAAACCCATGGTAAATGGAGGAATGTTTCCCCTTTCCATGTGTCTGAATCTTCGAGCTTAATCTCTCACCTCTTGTTGGAAAATACCAAGTGGGATTTATCATGCCAACGGGAAGAAGTTGAGAGTAAAATGTTCAACATGAACAAGTAGTGAAGGGCCTCTAGTAAGGGATGATTTACTAAATTTTCTTCCATGTGAGAAAACTTCTAAAAAATCAAATTCCACCTACAAAGAGAAAGGCATAAGTTTTATGTCCTCCATGTTTTTGCCTAAGTCCATCTCTCAAACCCTCCACCAGCTTGTGGGTATGCCCTTTCAATGAAATACTCAACCAAATTTGAGGAACAAAGGTATCTTTGTTTGAATCAGATCTCGGCCATGCATAAAAAAGCAACAAAAAAAAATCACTATGTCAATGCATTATTCTTTTAGCCTCAATAAATATTTGGGGCAGTTATCTATGCAAAAAGTTGAGGAAAATGAGGAAAGACTCATTCGAGAATCACCATCTGCATGATAGGGGGCATCACAAGGATTATTTCTTTAATCGGTGTATTTACCTTTATAAAGATGGGCGGGTTGTAACTAAATCCATTTTTCATTTTACAAAATTCAAAACACTTCATGCATGGATATAAGACAATTTAAGTACAAATTTTAAAGAGAAATATCCTTTTCTCACTCTTCAAGTGACAAAGAAATATATGGTATAAGGTTTGGAAGTTTTATGCTAAAGGTATTTTTAACAGAAAGTAATAGTCTAGGTTAAAGTAAATGTCTTTTTGATAAAATTAGAGTAATAAGTGGATTTAATTAAACATTATAATAATGCTTATTTTAAAGGGAGGTAATTTTGTGTTTTGTATTAAATAATTTGGGTTATTAATGTTTGAGAAATTTTAATTTATGTTATCAATATAATTGAAAACTTTTATAGTTTAAGTGGGCATACATTTTATTATTTGTAAAGATTATACTAGAATTCTTTACAAAATAGTCAAATTTTGAAAAGTTTGATTTCAAAACTCGATTGTAATATTGAAGCTTAGAAATTGAGAAGAGTTTAGTGCAAAAAATATCTCAAATTATTCTTCAACAATAATTTTAAAGGGTCGTGGCTAAGCCCCTAAATGTGCTCCTTTTTGTGGGGAGCATGCAATCTTTTTTCGGTGCCACCCGTCTCATTTTCATGGTGTGATTACTCTTGGAATCGCTTTCGAATTTCAAATCTTCAAGGAAATATACCATCAATAATAATGTCCAAATTAATTAATTTATTCACTAATTCAACGAAGTTGGATGGATCCAAGAATCACAAATCTTGGAAATGCCACATGCAAAACACATTAATGTATAATCGACTATGGCATGATATTTGTAATGGTGATACTCCTCTAACATGTCCCATTCATGTTGCTCCTTTAGTTAAATGAGAAATAAAATATGAGAAAGCTCTTGCTTTGCTTCGATTTTCTGTAGCTGAATGTTTGTTTGTCCATATTGAGAATTCCACTTCTGCTTGGTCTTCTTGGAATAGATTTTGAAATATTTTTTATACTCCTCCTAAATATCAAAGAGTTGATTTACAAGTGAATGTGTTTAGGAAAAAATTAGTTAATGGCGATAACATGTTAGAATATATTTCAAGAATAAAGAACATAGATCAAGACATTATCAAAGGTAGATTTCCTAAACTTGAAGATGATTTTTTGATCTTTATATTGATAAATGACTTACCTCCATATTATAAGAACTTTATTGAAACTTTTCAAATCGTTGATAAATTATCAACCGCAACTTGTGATTCACTAGTGAAAAATTAGCTCAACATAGTAAGTCATTTGGTAAAAAAATAATAATTGGTGAGTATCTTCTCTTCACTAGTTCAAACAATAATACATTACATGTATAATTTGAAGGTATAATTTTTTTTATTAAACCAAAGAGACATCATGCTCCCTTATTCTAACATGACGTCTTTTAAGTATATCAACATACACATTCCAAAAAAACTTCCTCCTCACTGGATAACGCCAACCTATTTTGTCTAACCCGTCCTTCCTACCATATGGTAGTGGTCTCCTCATCCACTATTTGATTTAGATTAAATAACCTCTTTCTTGAATTATTTTCAACAATGTTTTTAGAACCTTGTTTTCATTATTGAATCCTACCCAAGGGTCAACTCCAACCCTCACTTTCTCCCCTATTCCAACTTTCTAAGCCAACCATTTTTATATTATTGTAAAGCACTATACTAATGCATACACCTCGGTAGATACAATCTTTGTTTTGAACAATTATTTCCTTCCTAATATTGTCATGACAAATCACCATCCATAAGATTTTAGATGGTAAATATTTACCAAATAAATTGATATTCTTAAGTCCACATCATCCTGCCTCCTTTAGTTTAGCTATTTCCTCCCCATCACTAGTTGAATCCCTTATATCCCCTTCCTCCCTATCAATGTAAATCTAAAATCCTTCTTTCTAATTGTTTCTAAAACTCCCATTAGAAATATATGCTATTGTGTGCTAAAAAATAAGTATATTCTCCATAATTGATTTTACAAATGCCAACCTACCTCCTAAGTATAACCATCTATTACACTAATGATTAATCTAAGATTTTATTCTCCCTATCGTCCACTCCCAATATTTTGTACTAGATTCATTTCTCTTAAGGGGAAAACCATAATATTTGAACCCTAATTTGAACTCCAAATGATTGAGAGGAAAAATTTTCACGTAGTCTATACCTATCTTTTCTTGGCTCTAGGATATTAAAGGATATTGTAATTTTAGACACAATTGCATCCATACTTATTTCCTAGTAGTAAAATTCCAGGATTTCCTTTAGTTTTTTTTTATCTTCTCTTGGATATCCAATTATTAACAATAAAAGATTGTCGATAAAAAAAAATGTGGGTTGGAATTAGATCTCTTCCCAATTTCACTCTAGTTATTGTCCTTACTCTTTTTGTTTCCAAAATTTCCCTACAAAATCTCTCTGCTATAATGTACAACCACATTGAACTATCATGGATCTTTTTGTGCTTAATAAACTATATAATATTGGGATGAGACTATTACATCATGTCTAAGAATTGTTTTTGGACTCCAACTCATAAAATTTTAGATCACATAGTCTAAACATATCAGCAAAACTTCATGAGTTATCCTTTTTGTAAATTTATGCTAATAATTTGGAATTAAGGACTTCAAAAACTTTCATAGTTCATAACTTTCTCTATTACCCTTAAGAGGTCCTTTTCCAATTGTTTATAAAACATCAAAAAAATTTCCACTAGCTATTCCTTTATCCTAGAATTCTTACCTCTTTTAAAATATGCTATTATATATTTTATCTCCTCTTTTGAAACCTCCTCCATTATGATCTAGTTATCTTGCTCAAGGACAAATTTAGGAAAAAAGGAGGTAATTTTCAAGATCTTACCTATGTTATCTATGTTTATTTTTTAATATATTAATTAGAAAAAAAAAAGACTCCCACCTTTACTATGTTTTTGTTTTTTTTCACTTTACTTATATCAAGTTTTCCAATTTCTAAAAATTTATTTACTTTGTTCTAATAATTTGTAAAATGATTAAAAAGGGAAGTATTTTTATTTCATTTTTCCATACATACAACATTTCTCTTCATCCACAAGTGAGCCTCACTTCTTTTCAACAAATTTTGTTTTGAAGTTCTCATATTCTTTAGAGTATATGAAAATTTAGAGCCTATAAAGATTAAATTTTTCTCTCAATATCTTTTAAGTAATTATCCATTTCTAAGAATTTTTTTTATGAAATTGTGACTACTACGTTTTTAGCTGCTTTAATTCTTGAACAATTTGGAAGCTAGTTGTATCCATTAAACTTTATCTTTTAAATCATTATCCATTTTTAAATTTTAATTTTTTTTTTTAATGAAATTGTAACTACTACGTTTTTAACTTCTTTAATTATTGAACAATTTGGAAGCTAGTTGTATCCATTGAACTTTGATCATACCGAGTCAAATTTTTATTTAACATCTTCACACTCTTCATACCTTATTNTTTTAAGTAATTATCCATTTCTAAGAATTTTTTTTATGAAATTGTGACTACTACGTTTTTAGCTGCTTTAATTCTTGAACAATTTGGAAGCTAGTTGTATCCATTAAACTTTATCTTTTAAATCATTATCCATTTTTAAATTTAAAATTTTTTTTTTAATGAAATTGTAACTACTACGTTTTTAACTTCTTTAACTGCTTTAATTCTTGAACAATTTGGAAGCTAGTTGTATCCATTAAACTTTATCTTTTAAATCATTATCCATTTTTAAATTTTAATTTTTTTTTTTTAATGAAATTGTAACTACTACGTTTTTAACTTCTTTAATTATTGAACAATTTGGAAGCTAGTTGTATCCATTGAACTTTGATCATACCGAGTCAAATTTTTATTTAACATCTTCACACTCTTTATACCTTATTATTCAAGCTTAAACTTAAAAGGTTTGTTTTTGGATTTTCATATTTTTTTTAATATATATGTAATACGATTGGAGAGTATGTAATACAATTGGACAGTGGTTAAAATGACCTCCTACTTCCACCCAAGTTCCGGTATTTTCAACTTCCATCAAAAGTGTTTTTGAAACCAAAAATCTATTCATCATTTTGGAAACTCTTTCATATCCTACCTAATTATTCCTGTGTTCGGAAATGCTGGACAAGTTCAATGCATACCGATCTAACCTCCTATATATTGTACCTTAAAAAGTTATATAAACTATCCATTTTGGTATCCTTCCCCAAACCTCATATCTGATTAGGGTGAAATTCAAATATCACTCTATGTTACTCCTTTTATGCCTTAGAATTCCTTGTTAAAATAAATCCTACCGTAACAATGACAATTACTTATCCTCGTAAGGCCCATAATAGTATATCACCAAGAACCTTTTCCCTATTTCGTAGACCATGAATTCTATACAAATACCTACGACTAAAATAAAATAATTTATTAACCATATGAACTATTATTCCATCTTGTTATTAGCCCGTTGAAGTTGCCATTTGAATGAATCGCAATAAATTTTTAATACTTCAACAATTTCTCTAATACTTTAACGAATTTTCTCCCTTCCCCCATATATTCTTGTCGTAGGATCATTTATATCCTATGAAGTTCCACAAGTCTGGCCAAAGCTATCCTATTAGAATGGATACATAGACCTTTCACGTATAAGGATAAATAGATCATAGGGAAATCTTTAATGGGTTATGTCCCGCTCTAAGTACCGTTGTAGTGGACTTATGGTTTCCTTGTTTTATCTCTATCAACACCTTCTCTTGGGCATGGTGTAAGAAAAAATTTATTTCCAAAATTTTGGATTGAATTCCCCTATTTAGATTGACTCCTAATCCCCATATACTTTCTTCCAAAATATCCCTCTCTCCCTTCCTATGACTTAAAAGATATTTATATTTAGACTTCTGGAATATGGATTAGCTATCTAAAAATTATATTAGTTTATTTCACATTGAACCGTACCATTTTGATCCTCATTCTCATCCTTTTCTTTAATAATATTAATTCCCCCCCAACCAATAATTTATATTGTTCTCCACCTTTTATTGTTGAGAGTAGAGATTCTAAGGATTTGAACTTTATTGCCACGATTTAATAGATTGATAGGTTAAAACATATATAATACTACAGTGAATGGGACAACAACAATAATGACAACCTATTAAAATGATTGAACTACAACAATAATAGCGACAAGTGAGAAAGATAATCAAGCACTAAGAATAGGTTCTATACTAAGGGATCTAGTGAAAACACCTTCTTCTTTACTAGTTGGACCAATCCTGACCCCCTTTATATTATGTTAAATAATATACTCGCCACACCAATTCGATGGTTAAGAAGTTCATGGGTAGGGTTGGAAACACATATTCAGTTACAACAACATTTATTGGAGAACCGTGTGAGCTAAGTGAGCCTTATTTCCATCGCAATACACCAATACTTTTTTGTCAGCCCAAAGAACCAAGCATTTATGAACCATTCTAAGAATTTTAAATGTTTCGATAAACGAACCTTTTTTATTGGGGGGAAGGGAGGTGAATCAAAAAAGGAGTCCTTGTTGTTGAATCTATGGATTTTCCTTTAGATATCCTTTCATCTTGAGCACATAAATGTCATTATCCCTTTTCCCCAAAATAAATGTTACCATTGTTTGAAATATTGGATAAAATTGATGTGTGGGAGCCTAACTTATGAAGGATAGCCTCTTGCATTTGAGCCTCCACTTCTTTCTGAAGTCCATCCTTCATCCTACATCAATAGGCTTCTAAGCTCACAACCAAATTGATGATGGCCTCTATCACTTGACATTCACTTGACATTGTTCATCTTCCTTTTCCTTCTCCTTATATTCCTTCCCATTATGAAAAACATTATCTAAACCTCCCTCTAATTATTCATTCTTTAAATTATTTCCCTCACTCATAACAACCTTTCTTTCCTAAATTCTTTCATCAATCTGATGAGTCTCATTCATTCTCCATACCTTATTCATGAATTAGTGAACATAATCCTCGACTAGGATTCCATATGCATGAAACTTACACATTTTAATGAGAATTTAATATAATCCAAGATTTTTTTTGGGTTTTATCTGCCCACATAATTTAAATGTTTTCTAGAAATTCCTTTTTGAAATAATGTTTGACTAAGATTCGTGCAACAATTATACATATACTATATTTATATGAGATATCAAATTCTGTGGTTTTCTCAATACTATTTCCCATCCCTCTTAAGATATTGTCAGACCAATATTCATCGTGTATCCTTGATAGATTCACCCATGTTCGGTGTTTTGAAATATTCTTAGATATTTCGTCAAAACAATAGGTCCATTTCGATAGAATTAATATGGTTGAACCCCAATACTATTTTTACCCAAAACCTTGTTAACATCCTCCTCAAAACTTAATATAAACCATAGTCAACCCATTTTGATGAAGCAGAGCCTAGGTAAGTAATCCATGAAGTCATTCCAGTGGGTTTTTAAACAAAATCTTAGTTTTTCTTCTCCCATTTGGTATCCATGGAATCCACTTGTGCAATCCCTCCCCTAATATTTGAATATCTGATTAAGTAATATGTTCTTACCTACCACAATCTTGTCTAGGTCCTTTCTCCTTTTTACACATCACCTAGGTTTCTTCCTTACATTGGATCCTTTGTCTCCTTTATCACTTCCTTTTAGTCACTCTAAATATCTTAACCTACCTAAGTCAAGGTTTCTTCCCACATACCCTAAGCCAATGCTACCCTCTTCCAGATTTTATTTTTCTCCCTTTTCAATATGCAAGGAATCAAAACAACAGTTTGGGTTGGAAACTTCCATAATATTATACTCCACCTATTCACTCCTATGGAAAATGAATTCCCAGAGTAATTTTTCTATCCTTTGAAGAAGTTCCCACCCTATTTCCACTGAATTGTTTGTCCTACACCTAGTTCCCTCCCAACTTTCTATTGACTTAACTAAATATTTCATACCTGTCACTATCCATTTGATTTATATCCACCTTCCTAAAGTCATTATGCATCTTTTCCTTCGCTCCAAGAGGGAGCCCTTACCTAGAATCATCCCCTACTCTTTTGTCTCTAACCTTTACAAAACCTCATCCCTTAAGAAGATCTACGATACAATCAATTATCTCATCTTAAAAGTCCATCATGTACCGCCTCTATGCCCTAATTTATTCATATCTTACACTTCTTCCATCACACACAAACACACACACAATGTTTATGGGATAGCTCAAGTGATTGAGGGTGTTTAGTTTCATATATGAGTTCATAGGGTCAATCCATTGGGATCATTACGTCAACTGTGTGCCTCACTTAGTGTCTCTTTCAGGTTGGAAATTATAATCAACACTAACATGCTTGTACATTATGTACCATCTACAAAATATGAGGTAGTTCCCAAGGTTTTCTCCATGTGGTTTTAGTTGGAAATACATATTTTAAGAATTAAGGAATAATTAACAATTAATTATTTTGGAGAAGATAAGAATAAGAATGGAAAGAGAAATACATAAATAGTTAGAGAGACTCGGATCAAAGGAAAGAAGGAAAGGAAGCTCATTAAAAAGAAGGATAAGTTGGAAAATATAAAGGAAGTTACAGAGAACAGATGGAAGATTTCACAGATTAGAACTTCGCAGGAGGCAAGTTTGTAGGATTTGAACCTCACCGGAACAACAGAACCATGTAGAATGAGACTTCACCCTGGCGAAGATATATTACCATTCGAGGCACCCCAACTATTATAACTTCATTCCAGAATGGATAGGAAACACATTTATGGGAGGATAGATCATCGTTATATGTTGAGACCACGCCATAATGGACAATTTCACATTGATTGAGGCATTCTTGTCCGTTGGAGGAGTCTGTTATGACACTTGCTTACTTAACCCGTTGGGCACTGCGTCGGGACCACTTTTTTCTACCCGTGATTATCTGAGAAAAGAAATGAAGTGATTGTGTGTGTAGAGTTGTGCTATAAGACCTCTCCATATACTTTTTACCCCACTATCTGTTCACCTACCTTGACCTATTTGTTAACAGTGAGAATGTCGGTTGAGCGCACTGAGCTAGAGAAGTTCGTTGAAGAAGTTCTGAAGAAGTTTATGGCTGATAAAGTTATGTCTGAGGGAGTACAGTAATTGTTGACCAGGGGACTGCAGGCTTCCCCTTTGACTAGACATCACTTGAAACGTGCCAACCCCACGTCTAAGAAGCAAAGAAAGCATCGCGACGATCTAGCTAATGCGAAGTAGGTCATGTCGATCTTACCAGACTATATCTGGCCTTTGGCTGGCACGGTTAACTGTGACAACATTCCAATGGACTTCGAATACACATTGATCATTGTGTACATTCCGAAGGGAATACACGTAGTTGGAACCCAGTTAGGACAGATCCCAACATTGAAGAACAATGATTTCAACCTTGGAGACAGAAAGAACTACACGATGCTTGAGCCCCATAGGTATTTGATGAAGACGATTGAGAAGAATCCTCGCATAGTCTCCCAACCTTGGATTAAGGATCTCGCGCAGCCCACGATATTGAACGTGATGAAGATCCCTCATTTTGGCCGACATCAGGAGGCTAACGCTTGCATTAAACTCCTCTTGCCATGCTATCATGGAGGATATATGTCGCTCACCAGGTGCATTACTGAGGATCTTGTGTTGATCCACTTGATAACAGGACAAGGCATGCATGGACCCCACCCTCTGTAGTTCTACCCAAGGAAGACCTCAGATCACTCCCTGGAACAACACATTGAGGAGGCATACATTGAAGTTGAGAAGTGAAAGAGAGGCTACAAGGCAACCTCCATCTAGGATGATGCATTGTGCCTCGCTTTCCACCTTGTAGATGGCAAGATTTTAAGAAAGAACTGCCCCACGCAACTCACCGGGTTCATGGTGGACCTTGTAGGGAAATGCGTGGAGGGGACGCAGATGAATTGGGAAAGTTACCTTGTCAAAGAGCTTCAGAAAGACTTTTGTGAAGCAAAGGATCAGGGATACGAGTTCCACTTCAGCTAGCTACTCATATAGATTGCATTTGTTGCTTGACAAATGCTAAAGGGAGAATGTTTTCCCGAAATTGAGCCATCAGAGCCACTGGCAGCTAGATTTTCTACCTTATGGTGTATGAATGATATGTCAAAGCAATGGAAGTTGAACAAAGTGTTCCATTCCTACTATCAACAATTGAAGGTTGCCATCGAGTCTTTCCCATGCATGAAACTGTGCACTTTGCACTAGTACATACCACTAGCTATGTTCCACACATATTGACACTTTATTTATATCACTGTGCGCAGAGACGAGAGTAAGGAAGAGTTACAGTCCTATTATAAGATTACCAACAAATACATGGAACAAATCACGAAGGAGTGGCTGACAAATTTCCTAGTAGCGGTTGATGATGCAGAACTCTCCATGCTTGACATCATCGAAAGCCCCTTGGTCACCTGGTTTGAGCATGTAGGATAGACTAGTGCAAATAAGTAAAAGAAAAAGGAAGAAGTTTATAACATAGAGACTGATGAGGAGGACATCATCTTGGAAGAAAGTAGACCAATCTCACCTGCAGGAGGAGGAGGAGATGAATCAAATCAAGAAGTAGGAGGAGAAGAAGGAGAAAAACAAGGAGAAGGCAAAGCTAGACTGCCGAAGGATCCCCTACAGAGGCAGAGCCATCGAAGAAGAGGAAGGTCTCTCTGTAAAAACCTTCAGCAAGAAAGAAGACCCACACTAGTAAGCCCTAGATAGAGGCTATGCTCATGGAGGATGCGTCCGAGGACCTATTACAAAAATATGACGTGAAGCAAGAAGAGTTGAACGTAAGAGTTGAGAAGGAACTAAAGGAAATTCAACGAGCCATTCAATTGAGTTGCGTAGTATCTACTGTTCCCTCCTCATCAGAGACTGCATAGTTTAGGGATGAGCTAACCCAACTTTGAAGACTTGCAGATGCAACAGAGGCTCAGCTTCAGCAAGTCCAAGAAGAAAAGGAACGAGCCACAGAAGCCCTGAAGAAATAAAAAGAGGAGATCTTAGAGAAGCTACGAGTTGTGTGGTAGTGTGTAACCGTGTATGAAAATGAGAAATATGAGTTCTGGACGATGCTCGAGGTAGACAAAGAGAAGATACAGAGGGAAAAGGACCAACTGCTCACAGAGCAAACTCCAGTCAAAGAAGTGGTGAGAAGAGTAATTCTCTCTCTTCTAGGCTTGGAACAGAAATAACATGAGGAAGTTGAGGTTCAAGTGATGAAGCTCACTAAGGCCATCCAGCAGCTTCAAGAAAGGGTAATGGAGTTGGAGATCCAAACAATTCGGAGTACTCTACAGGAAGTGTGCAACCAGAGGGAGGAAGCCACTAAGAGTGTAGTGGAAAGGATCAGAGTCCTTGCCTCAGAATGAAAGTAGCTAAGAAATAGAAGTGCAGAGACCTATGTATGCTTCACAAAAGACCCATAACTTAGGAAGTTAGAAGCACAACTACAAGAGGCACAACAATGGGCATTGTCGATACAAGTGCATATGAAGTCACTCACTGCGATCAAAAGAATGAAGAGATCAAAAGAACAACATGTGCTCCAACAACAAATTATTGCCATCCAGGGAAGAGTAATGGAAGTTACACCAAGCCTACAACTGATACAGGATGAAGCCTGCGCAGTGTTTCAAGAGATCGAGGGACAAGGTTCGCAACTGGACCAAGTGGTTGTGACAGTGGAACAATGCCTGGAAGGGTCTGTCACAATGAAAATGATCCAGGAATTCACTGAGTAGGAATCTCAGGTGATGCAGCAAGTCAACGCAGTTTGATCTAAGATCGAGGCCTTTGAAGAAGCACAGCCCAAATCTGAGTGACTCGGGACAAGTCACGGGTGAGTGTTGGGGGCCTATTGGCCCTTGACCAATTTTTGAGGAAACATCTGTTGATTTTGACCACTTTTGTACTTAGACAGCCTGGTAGAAGATGGAGCGCTCAGGCGAAGCTCAGATCGCATGATATCACTTGTTTTGTGGACCCATCAAGAGGCTCACTAGGGTTTTGGGTATTAGGGTTTAAAGGATGTCTTCCCATGGGTTTACCCATGTTTAGGACCTTTTGTAATGAATGTAAAACTATAAATAAGTAAAGAATGTAATGTAGAAGTAGCGATGTAAGAGATAAGTAAGTGGTGTAAGCAGCTAAGTGCAAGAGGCAAGTAGTTCTGAGTTTCTTTGTGCAACAGACTGTGTATGTAAAGATTTGTGCATAATAGAGGAATTGGCTCTGTGCCTTGACCTGATTTTGGGAAGGTGGCTCTGGTGCTTAGTGCCAAGATCACCTATCCACTGCAAAGATTGGCTTTGTGGCTTAGTGCACAGGAGCAGATGGATGTAAGAGATTGAAGACTAATAACAAAGAAGAAGTCATTGGTGGACATAGCCGCACAATGGGGTGAACCACGTAAATCTTGTCTTGATGGTTTTCTTTGTGCTATAGTGTTCATGCTGTGAATATTCTTAGTGCATTGAATGTTATGAATAATAGATAGATCTATGAATGTTTAAATCTTTGTATATGTTGAATGTTTTATATCTAACTTATGATGTTAGGTGCGACGTGTATCTTATCATTGTTACTACACCGATTTATACTTAGGTTTTGTTCTTCGATGTGAATGAAGTTAATAACTAATGCATGTTATTCTTAATTACTCTACGAAGTAATTGTAATCACAGATTTGTGTCCTAGGTTGGTTACAGACACCTGAGTCCTATAACCCCCCCTGCCTCTACCTCGAGTGAGACTTCGCCTACTTCACAAGTGTTGCCGAAAGGGCTGGTAGTTAGGGTTTTGTTGGTGCGATGTTGAAGCATTGAACCCTGGGTCAACCTCTCTGCCAACAATCATGGAAAAATAACAATGTGGTATTGAAAAGGAAGATCCTTGATCTATGCCAAAAACATATCAAAGAAAAAAACTCAAAGCTAAATTATTAAGTACAATATTATTTTATATTTTTATGACATAGACGTAAAATAAATAATGGTAAATATGTTATAAAAAAAGTTTACTTGATATTCAAATAAATATTTATTATTTATTACATTTGYGAGCTTTGGTTGTGGTGTCTCGAGGTTCACACCTCAAGCTATCTTCTCATTGGTGTTATTTTCTTCCTCTTTCTATGCTTCAAGTGTATTTTTCTAGACTTGTTTATCAACCTTTATTGGTCCATTTATTTTTTCTCTTTCCGGTTTAAGGAATTTGCTTATTGTGTCCATACAATTGTTCATAACCATAAAAAATGAAGACAATTATAAAAGTCAATCAAGAGGTATAATTAAATAAAAAAGGAAAACAAATAAAAACATGAGTGAATAAACTGAAGAGCAATTTGAATATATTCAACTTATTGTGGCATGTTCTCTTCCTCATAGAGTTAATGATTCACTTCAATGCCCATTTGTCACTAGATTCTATGTCTTAGAACATTTCATGAAGATGTCGCAATGCATTTTGCTTAATTTGATTACTAATCTCACTCCATTTTTCATGATATTACTTTAACCACTCTCTACACTTACTGTATCAAATATTTATTGATGGAACATTCTTACCCTTCTATACTTTAGAATATCTCATTCCAATTAACTTATATATTTTCATTTTTTGAATCATGATGTGTGTCACCCCCTTCCCCTTGCCCAAGATAATTTTTTTCCTTGGTCTATTGTCATGTCCACACCTTATGTTCATATATTAATATGTACACAATAGAACAAATAAGTGTCCTAAAAAAATGAATTACAATGAATTCAATAAATACTTTAATGTACTTTTTAAGGCTCAGACTCCTCTAAAAATGATGATCCTTTTTTACAAACATTTTTCTTTGTTTTGTTGAGCTCTTTAGAAAGTGTCCAATTTTTTTATTAAACCTTTGTACAACCAAAAAAAGAATATTGCATGTAACAACTAGAATTATAAGTTTGTAATTATAATTCACTTAGGCACCAACTTCATCCTCCAATTCATCTTCGCTCTAGAACCATCTGATGCAATTGCAAATAATAATAAAATGCACAATTTGATGCAATTAACAAAATATTTATAGAATGAAAGCCCAAAATTGTTATGATAAATAGAAGCTAATTAAGATAAAAACTAACAATAGAAATTAATTAAGATAAAAACTTAGACATTGGAATTCAAGAAGTGTTGGAGGGAGAGGGAGCTAGACTGGAAAAGTTGTAATTATAATTCATTTAGGCACCAACTTCATCTTCCAATTTATCTTCCCTCTAGAACCATATGATGCAATTACAAATAATAATAAAGTCCACAATTTGATGCAATTAACAATATATTTGTAGAATGACGCAATTACAAATAATAATAAAAGCCACAATTTGATGCAAATTAACAGGATATTTATAGAATGAAGGCCCAAAATTGTTATCATAAAAAGAAACTAATTAAAGTAAAAACTGGACATTGGAATTCAAGAAGTATGGGAGGGAGAGGGAGCCACAGAGGAAAAGATTGGAGCAAGATCAATTCAACATATTGATATCGCTAGTTTATGATAAAAAGGAAAAGTTAGGCATGGTATTGGATAAATGAAAAACTTTGAGATGGGATGAATGAAAGAGGATAATATGATACTTTTAAAGAAGATGTTATAGTTGAAGAAAGATTCAAATATATGAAGAGACCCAAAGACATTAAAAATATATTTGAAAAATATTAATAACGT
>SNQJ01S0178824.1:3214-19544 GCA_010110895.2 Picea sitchensis | reverse complement strand
AGATAAGATTCCTTCATAAATAATGTAATCGTTGGAAGGTAGATCTCGGGAGCACATATGTCTAGTCAAGATTTTTTTCTCCACAAACAAGGATCCATTGTTTGACATAACAAACTATGCATTTTGGAGTATAAGGATGTAGAATTATCTAATGACTCTTGGGTTTGATATTTGGAAATCATTCATGACTGGGTATACAACCCCCAAAACTCCACCAACAGATAACATCGGGAATCAGGCCAGTGAACATAATGCAAAAGCCATGAATGTTGTCTTGTGCAGTTTATCAGAATCAAAATTTATCAAGGTGATTCATTGTAAATCGACAAAATATATTTGGGCAAACTTCAAAACATCTATGAAGGAAATGACAAGGTGAAGAAAGAAAAGATCCAAACTCATAGAAGATAGTTCAAGAGTTTGAAAATGAAAGATGAAGAAAATGTTACGGTCTATTTCCTTTAAGTGGATGAAATTGTCAACACCATCAGAGGACTTGGTGAGAAGTTTGAAGAACCAATGATTGTGAAAAATGTGTTAAGGTCTCTCCCCTTATGATTTTATGCCAAGGTCTTTGTCATTGAAAAAATGAAGGATGTGGAGAAACTAACAATGGATGAGCTGCATGAGATTCTCATTGGATATGAGATGAGGACAAAGAAAGAAAAGACAACATAAAAGGAAGCAACTTTCAAAGAATCAAAGAAGACAAAAGGACACAAATTATGTGATTGTTCTGGCCATCAATCTGATACAGAAGAAGCACAATTTGTGAGAAAGGTAAAACGAAGATCTGGAAAATACAAAGGTAAGCTACCCTTGAAATGTTTTAATAGTGGCAGAGAAGGACATTTTGTTTCTAAATGTCCATATGCAAAAAGCGAAGACAATAATGATGAGGATAGTAATGATAAAGAAGAACATAACAATAAAAGCAAACCGTATGGACACAAAAGAGGAAAATATACTAAGAAGAAGAGTTTCTTCTCTAGAGATGACAATAAATCGTTTGAAGAAAGTGATGGATATGTTTCTGATATTGAAAAGGTATAATTCCTCTTCATAGCCATGGATACAAAGTCTACTGATAAAGAAAATGAAGACAATCAAGAAGAAAAAATAGTTTAAGAAGAAGAAGACATTGATGGGAAAGTGAATCTTGAAGAAGAACTCATTAGCGCCTTAGAAGAAATAGTCAGACTCGGGGGAAAGAATAAAAAGTAGAAAGAGAAATTGCAAAAATATGAAAAGAAGGATCATGATCTTGATGAAACAGAAAAATTAGTTATCATCCTTAAGAAACAACTAGAAGAGGCAAAAAGGATATAAGAAGTGGTGATAATCCAACTGAAAGAAAAGGAAAAAGATTGTAAGAAACTAGAGGCTAAAATCGTTTCCTTAAGAAAGGAACTAGAAAAAATAATTCATCAATTGAAAAGAAGCTTGAAGTTTGGAAAGAGTACTTAAATCTTAGATAATATTCTCAGTTTCCAAAGATCACCATTCATCAATACAGGTCTTGGCTACGACGAAAAACAAAAGGCCCCTAAGGGAGATGAAAGCACTAAGCTCACAAAGCCAACAGAAAAGGAAAATGAAGATAATCCTAAAATCTATGCCAATATTCTCAAAGGAAAAATCAACAATGAAAGCAACAATAGGAAAGGAAATGATGACCAACATAAATTTGATTCTTCTTGCAAGAATGAGTTCAGAAGAGTCATTCCACCATGAATACCATTCACAACCCGGTAGCAAAATCTCTTTCTTGGCTATTGTTTTTCTTGCAATAATTTTGGTCATAAAGCAATAGATTGTAGAAATTATAAAAGAAGTGATCATGTGAGAGATATAAATAGAGGTTCTTATAGAACCTAAAAGAATGATTATGTAAGCAACAAAACCATAATTTCTCATGGGTTTGTTGATAGAAACTACAATTCATTTGCTCCCCTACTTGATTACAACATTGAATGTTATAAGTGCAATAACTATGGGCACATAGCACATGAATGTAGAAAGAAACATAATAAAGTATCCTAAACACAACAGGGAAGAAGATGTTCTTACCAAGCATAGAGAAGAATACACAAAGGTGTGGAAAATGAAACAAAAAGAAACAAAGAAGGAAGAATGGGGACTTGCAATATATGTTCAAGACAAAGGAAACCAATGGTACATTGACAGTGGATGTTCAAAACACATGGCAGGGGATCATAACAAATTTCTCATCCTAAAGGAAGAAAAAGGAGGCAATGTTACCTTTGGGGATAATGCTTATGCAAGGATAGTTGGAAAAGGTATCGTTAGTATTGATAATGGAAATACTAAAACACATAATGTCTTGTATAATGAAGGGTTAAAACATAATCTTCTAAGTGTCCGTCAAATGTGTGATCAAGATTACAACCTCACATTTCATTCTAAAGGATGTGAGATAAGGAAAGCAGGTTCAGGAAGATTAGTGGAAAATGTAAACAAAACCCCAATCAATGTTCACATTCTCAATGAAGTCAAAGGAGAAAAAAGTTGTATGGGATGAGTAGACGAAAGTTGGTTATGTCATAGAAGGATGGGTCATATAAATTTTAAAAATCTAGTAAAACTCATAAATACACAAGAAATTAGAGATATGTCAAGAATCTCAAAACCTATGGACATTATCTGCAACCCATGCCTGCACGAGAATCAAACAAGAGTTAGTTTCAAAACAAAGGAGTACTCAACATCAAGCCATTGGAAATTGTACACACAAACCTTTGCGGGCCAACAAGAATACAAACTTTAGAAGGTGAGAGTTATTTTATGTTGCTTATTGATGATTACACAAGAATGACATGGGTTGCATTTCTTAAAGAAAAATATGAAGCATTTAAGAAGCTTACAACTTTCAAATCCCTAGTTGAAAATGAGACTGATTTAAAATTCAAGTGCTTGAGATCAGACATAAGAGGTGATTTTACATCTTATTAATTTGATGAATTATATGAGAATCATGGAATCAAGAGACATTTTTCGGAAACAATGACAACAAAACAAAATGGAGTTGTAGAAACGAAGAAAAAAACTATACAAGAAATGGATAGAACAATGTCGAATGAATCCAAACTACCATATACCTTTTGGAGAGAAGCAGTCAACACAACAACATACATTTTGAATAGAGAATAAATTAGAGTGAACAACAACAAGAAACCTTATGAATTATGGAAAGGTAGACCAACCACAACCAAATACTTCAAAGTATTTGGGAACAAGTGCTATATAAAGAGAAATTAAGATAATTTAGGCAAGTTTGAAACCAGAACGAATGAAGGTATCTTTCTTGGCTATGCATCTAGAAGCAAGGCCTACAAATGCTACAACAAAATATTGTGCAAGGCTGTAAAAAGTATTGATGTAAGAATGGATGAAGCAATACCTCAAGAGGAAAAGTCACAAACAAATGAAGATATAGAGGAGACAATATACAAAGAACAAGAAAAGAAAGAAGAAAAGAAAGAATAATAAGAAATAGAATGCCAATATACAAAGGCACCATCCTGAATTGTCCAAAAGAATCATCCAGAAAGCCAGATTCTTGGTGATATAGATACATGAGATCAGATTAGAATAAGATTGATTTTTTCTTTTCTATCTAAAATAGAGCCCAATAATTTTACACAAGTTAGTGAAGACAAGAATCGGGTTAATGCTATGGAAGAAGAACTAAATGAGATTGAGAAGAAAGAGACATGGGAACTTGTGCCCAAACCAAAAGACAAGAATGTGATTGGCACCAAATGGGTCTTCAGAAACAAATTTGATGAAGATAGACGAGTAGTAATAAATAAAGTAAGATCGGTATTTAAAGGGTATGCTTACTGAATTTGAAGAAACCTTTGCTTCAATTGCAAGATTAGAAACAATCAGAATGTTTTTGGCCTTTTTTTGTTTCAAGAACTTCAAAGTCTATCCAATGGATGTCAAGTTATCCTTTCTAAATGGAAATATAGAAGAATAAGTGTACATTGAATAGCTAGAAGGATTTCAATTGTCAGAAAACAAATATTGTGTATGCAGACTGAAGAAAACACTCTATGGACTAAAGCAAGTTCCTAGAGCTTGGTATTCAAGACTTGACAAATACCTACAACAACAAGGTTTCAAAAGAGGAGTTGCAGAAAAAAATATTTACATCAAAAAAGACAATGGAGATATGTTAATCATTATGGTTTATGTGGATGATATCATTTTTGGAAGTAATGTTGATAGAATGAGCCAAAAGTTTGGAGAAGAAATGCAAAAAGAATTTGATATTTCAATGTTTGGAGAATTTTCATTCTTTCTAGGTTTACAAATTTCTCAATCCAAAAAAGGAATATTCATTTCTCAGACCAAATATATAAAGGAAATGTTGAAGAAATTTGGAATAGAAGACTATGCACTTGTTAGTACACCCATGATCCCATAATGTAAGTTGAGAAAAGATGATGAATCTCCAGAAGAAAATCAAACATTGTACAGGTCAATGATTGGAAGCTTGTTATATGTGATAACATCAAGGCTAGACATCATGCAAGTAGTAGTATTGGTTGCAATATTTCAATTTGCACCAAAGGACACCCATGTGCAAGCAATAAAAGGAATATTTAGATATGTGAAGGGCACATTGGACTTTGGTTTGTGGTATTCAAGAAGTAAAGACTTCACTCTAAAAACATATACAGATGCATATTGGGCGGGAAGTATTGATGCCAAGAAAAGTGCCATTGGAGGAGCATTTTTTCTAGGAAATTGTCTAGTATCATGGTTGAGAAAGAAGAAAAATTCAATCTCTATATCCACAACAAAAGTTGAATATATTGCAACAACAACATGTTGCACATAAGTTCTCTAGATGAAGCAAACACTGAAGGATATCAAGGCAGAATATGATCAACCAATCTCAATCATCTGCGACAACACAAATGTAATCAACATTTCGAAGAATCCTATTAGGCACTCAAAGAAGAAGCATATTCCTATCAAGTATCACTTCCCAAGAGAACAGGTAGCTGAGCAAAGTGTCAAGTTGGAATACATTACCACCAAAGAGAAGTTGCAAATATTTTTACCAAACCCCTTCCTAGATACACATATGAATATCTTAGATAGAATATGGGAGTGATATCTCTCTCATCTCATCAATAAAGGGAAGCACAAGCTCATGGGGAGAAACCCTTTATGATTGATGTTAAAGGGGAAGAAGTTGTAGACATAGGAAGAATTGTAGACACAAGGAAAGTTGTAGACATAGGGAGTATCATAATTGACTAAGGGTTTCCATCAATGACAAATGGGGATATTGTTTTAAATATCCTTGTCATTGATGTCAAATATAGGGGAGACTATATATGTCCAATATAAAGATTGCAAGATGGAGATTATTGGAAATATTGTTTTTTGGATTTTTGATGCTCAGTTTGGATACCCTACCTTTGAAGGCTTTTTTACTCTAAATAACTAGCTCAAATTAGAGCATATGATATGTGGATGGAAAAATTATTCAAAGACCTTTCCAACGAAATATGACACTCCCTCTAACTCCTTAAGAATGAGGAGATACAAATCTTTCTGTTAGACAACCCAACTAGAATGTTCAAGTCGGCCTAGCCAGTTTTTACATGTTGTCCCTAAAGTGAGCATAGAAGCACTATAAATAAATGATATATGTGCGCATTTGAGGAGCATCCAAGCAAGAATATTGAGTCTCGGGTGCACAAAAGAGATATTAGGTGCGCAAGAGAATCTGGAGAGTATTCTTGGGGTCTAAAGGTGTGCAAGAGAAGTTTTCTTGGAGTTTTAAGGGTACGTTGTGAAGGACTAAGGTGGATGATGCCACAAAGTGAGATATTTTGAGGTTTTGATGTTGCAATTTGGGATTATATTATGGAAATGATGCTACAAGGTTATCTAGGGCATGAAGGCTAAATCTGACTAGGGTTTAAATTTATCTCTGGTGTATGAAGAAAATAGAGGCGTTGGAGCATGAAAGTTAAGGGTATGATGATGCTATAAAATACATGAAGTATGAAGCATGTAGGTGAAGTCAAAAGTACTCGGTGTATGAAGAAATTAGGTTAGTGCCTATACGGGTATTGCTGAGTTGGTGCTCAGTTGAGGAGATTGGTATCTCTAGTAGGGAGTGCCTACACAATATATTTTTGAGTTGGTTCTCAACTGAGGATATTGGTGTCTCTAGTAGGTTGGTTCCTACAAGATTTGTAGTAGAAAGTTGGTGCCTACATACATTTATAAAGATAATTTTTTGTGGTTTTTTCATGCAAGGGTTTCCACGTTAAATTATTTGTGATTTGAGTTTATATGTTCTAATGAATGATTGATGAATGGTTAAATAAAGTAAAAAGTATCTTAGGTTGATTCAACCACCCCCCCCCTCCCCCCACCCCTCAGTATAAGCACAAGTTCAACAAGTGGTTGTACTAGTTTACTATTTTTAGGATATATTTGATAATACATGTGAAGTAGATGTCTTCAAGTTAACAATTTGTTACACTTTCTCTTCTACACATGTTTTTTTGCACATAAACAAGGTAATATCTATTTGTAAGTATTTCTCATTCTACGAATGGGATATCTCAAACATCTTTTCTTCGATCACAATTACTGTTGTCAATGATCAAAATTGAACCCTTAGGTCAACCCTTCCAAGTGATTTAAATTACTCAACATAGAAGTGTAGTTCAAAAATTACCCTTCAAAAAATATATATTTTTAATCAACCTGTCATTTATGAAGGACAACAAATATTGTAAAAATTCAAAAGAAGGGTCACATTTGTTGGAGGAGCTTCTGGAAATACGTTGTGTAGAAGTTTTTGAAATGTCCAATGTTTCAAGTGGACACTCCACCCATCATCAGGGAAAATAGAAGCTAAATGGTTAGAAAAGAGTCTGCTCTAGAATAGATTTAACGCTTAGAAAACCAAGAAATAACTGTTGAAAAATATAATATAATAAAGATAAAATATAATATAATAAGAAATGTATTGTTGGTAGTGTTGTACTTAAATAGTGAGCTATAGAGAGGACACAAGTTGAATAATAATTAAAATGTAAAAATAAGGATTAAAGAGAAGGAAAAATATTGAAAATGTCATAAGAAATTAAAAGAAGCGAGTAATAAAATTATAGGGTAGAATTAAAAGCCCTAAAAATATGAAATTAGAGTTGAATAATAATAAATCAAGTGAATGATTATAAAATAAAGTCAATAAATATATGAGGAGGGAAGTGGGGAAACAGACTCAGGAAGTCTGGGTTGATGATCAAGGATAGAGAAAGAAAATTGATTAAAATAATAAACTGAATAAAGAGATAATAATCATGAACATAAAGGATTAATGATCGAGGCAATTTATAACGGGTTTCCATGATTGGTTGAGTTTGTAGTCATCTCCGGGATTGAAGTTATTGGGTTGTTTTTCAATTTCCAAGGCTTCTCGAATGATATAGGAGGAGTAGTAGGGTGTTGAGGCCAAAATTTTGGTGTGATTAAAGCAAATTAGATGTTTAGATTTGAAGGAGTGTTCAACAATAACTGACTTAGTGATCCAGTTGTGGGTTGTGTTTTCTATGTGTTCTTTGAGGTGGGATTTGAAGGATATTCTAGTTTGGCCTATGCATGACTTGCACAAGAGAAAGGAGTCTAGTAGAATCTTGAGCCAAGGGGTTTGATCTGTCCTTAACAAATTTCAATAGATGCTTAAGGGTTTTACAGGGTTTGAAAAAGGTTTTGATGTTATTTTTAGCCAAGATTCTAGAGATATGATCGGTGGCACCCTGAATGTAGGGAAGAGAAATGTGAGTAAGGGGCAGGGAAGGAGAGTGAGGATTTTTAAATTTGCGAGTTGAGAGGAAGGCTTTGCTGATTTGGGAGATAGAGTACCCATTAGCTAAAAGGGCCTTAGTCAGCTGTGCTTTTTCTTTATCAAGGAATTGAGAGGCAAAGATTTGAATGGCCCAAGTGACCAAAGTTTTCAAGACCACAAATTTTTGAGCTAGATGAAGAGGAGAATGGGCATGGAGGTATCGATCTGTATGCATGTTTTTTCTATACACCTGGTGGGTGAGGGAGCCATCTGAAAGAAGGGAGATGAGGACATCAAGGAAGGGAAGATAATTGTCCTTTCGCATTTCCATAGTGAATTGAATATGGGGGGAAATGGTGTTAAGATGATTAAAGAGAGATAATAAAGAGGGATGGACATGAGGACAAATGAAAAATGTATAATCTACAAATCAAAACCAATATTTGTGTTTAAGATGAAAATTGTTTAAGTATAAGGTCTCGAAATGTTCCATAAAAATATTAGCGACCATGGGGGATAAGGAGGAACCCATTATTGTTCCTTCATCTTGTTTGTAGCAAGTCACTTTGCAGAATACGAAATTAGAGGTGAGATATTTTTATGAGGTTAAGAATCTTAGGGTCAACCAGATTAGTGATAAGGTTTAGGGCTTCCAAAATAGGAATTTTGGTGAATAAAGATACAACATCAAACCTAACCATATGTCTTGTTCTTCAAGGTGAAGATGCTTAGTTTTTTGGATAAAATCAAAAGAATATTTAATAAAGGAGGAAGTTGTGCCAATGAAATATTGAAGTGTGTCAGCTAGAAAACAAGAAAGGGCACGGGTGGGAGATCCTATAGCGCTAACTATATGTCTAAGGGGGATGCATTTTTTTATGAATTTTGGGTTTCCCATAGATCTCAGGGATTCAAGGGTTATGAGGGATGAGACGTTTTTGAATGACAGGGTCCAAGAAGGAAGATTGCATGAAATTTTCAACAACTCAACAATATTGTTATTATTACATCATAGGTATTCAATGGTCATTGTACTTTCAATACCAAATGTGGATGGATGTGAATCATGATCAATATTTAGAATTCAACACCCACTACTTGCATTTTCCATCTAAAGACTAAAAACACCTTGATTCTCATTGACTCTCAACTATTGATTGGTATAATGTACTTTGTTACAACATTAAATCCATCACAGAGTCAACATCCACATAATCCTTTCAATATATTGACGTATCTTCCATTTTAAGTGTCACTTAATGAAAAATTGGACATGTTGCCTTCTTGAATCCCCACTTAAAATAATGTGTTATGATCATTGTCACTACTCATTAATATGACAATTGGAATGACATATATTATCCATGGTTAATGTGATCAACTCCCACACTATGCCATAATGAGTAATTATCTTTTCTTCACAAAAAAATCTCTTGATCATTTTGTTTGGAATAAAAAAAACTCTTTCAAGCAAAGTCAAAATTTCAAATATGTATGTCCTTGATTATGTTTAGATATGAACCTACATAAAATGGGCATTCTAAACGAAACAAAGCCTAAAATTGTGATTGCAGTTGTGAGAATTATGACTATGGATATTTAGTTTTATGCATCATCAAATATCCACTTTTATGTTCTTTGGATTTATCGTCCTTGATTTCTCAATGTTATGCATCTTTATCTACCACACTCTTTCACTTTCTTCTTGATGTTTCTAGCAACACTTTCATTTGTATGAAAATACTTTCCATGCCAAATCTTTTCAGAATGCCCCCAAAGATCTCTATCCATGTGCCTTATACTAATCCAAGATCCATGAGATTTATGTTTCATCCCTAAACACCAAATGGGACTACACTTGCATAGACTATAAATAACATAATATAAATTGTAATAGCGGGGGAACTTGAGCACTTTCACACCTAAGGGTTGGATATCACCGACTAATTTGAATAACTAGAGGAAGACATATCCATGAATAACAACCCGAAGTTGGTTGTTATAGTTATAAAATATGATGAGATGCATATTATAGGGGGGAAACCCCTCATAACAATAAGATACATAAACCCTAACCCTAAGATTGTGTCATGTGTATAGACCTTTATCATATAAAAGAGGCCTTTGTTTACATATGAAATTATTACAAGCCAAGATCCATGAGATTTATGTTTTATCCCTAAACACCAAATAAGACCGCACTTGCATAGACTCGAAATAAAATAATATAAATTGTAATAGTGGGGGCACTTGCACACCTAAGGGTTAGATAACACTTGTTAATCTGAATAACTGGAGGAATACATATCCATGAATAACAACTTGAAGTCGGTTGTTATATTTATAAAAGATAATGAGATGCATTATGATAGGGGGTAAACCCCTTATAACAATACGATGCATAAACCCTAACCTCACGATTATGTCACGTGTATAGACCAGTATAGACTCTTATCATATAAAAGAGGCCTTTGTTTACATATGAAATTATTACAAGCCAAGATCCATGAGATTTATGTTTTATCCCTAAACACCAAATAAGACCGCACTTGCATAGACTCGAAATAAAATAATATAAATTGTAATAGTGGGGGCACTTGCACACCTAAGGGTTAGATAACACTTGTTAATCTGAATAACTGGAGGAATACATATCCATGAATAACAACTTGAAGTCGGTTGTTATATTTATAAAAGATAATGAGATGCATTATGATAGGGGGTAAACCCCTTATAACAATACGATGCATAAACCCTAACCTCACGATTATGTCACATGTATAGACCATTATCATATAAAAGAGGCCTTTATATACATATGAATTTATTACAAAGATACTACCTATGTCGTGATTAGGTACATAACAATGTATCCTTTGGTAACGCTTACACCTCGGGTTTGGAGAAACATTTTTTATGCATGGGTGGGGTTCTTAAGAAAGTTATGTAGAAAGTAATATAATTATTGTTTTATCATATCTATGTATTAGGTATTATGCTCTAACATCTACTCTACCAAAAAAGTTTGCTTGTTTTGAAAGATAAAATGCACAATCAACAATCTTAAAAAGCATAATAAACTTGGTGGTCATGCTTTGTGATATGGTGGATATATGAATCTAAGATGGAGTGCTTGACCATTATATGGACATATAGAGTAAGTCCTCTCTTGTATGGGTGTGCATTGAAATGTCCATCGTGGGAAAGGCTATGTGTTGTGATATTTAACACTTTGAAATTCCTTAAAACAAGTGCATTTGTTTTCATGGAAAGTATTTATTTTATGTTATTTAAAGGGTACAATTGAAATTACATAATATGCTTATTATTAAATTTTATTGAAATTGTAATTTATTTATTAAATGGTTGTTTAGTTTTTAACATTGTGAAATATTGGTGGGGTGATATTTTATTTAGCACTTTTTATGAAATGTGTACTTTAGTTTAATGATGTCTAATAAATATCAACTACTTTTGCAACTTTTCATCATGGAAAAGTTGGATATACATTTCCAATTGAAACTAATACTAACTCTTCAAATTTAATGAGTAAGTATAATCATTTAACATTTAAATGATAACCAACTCATTTGATATCAATTTAAATGTTGAAAAAAATCCAAATCCAATTAAGCTTAGTGAGATGAAAATACAATAAAACATTTAAGTATTCAAACATTATAACATTATTATTATTATTATTATTATTATTATGGGATATCATTTGATGCTCCAAATTATTTTTGCGAGAAATTTATTTTGTTGGATTTTTTATTATAAAATATTATTTATTGTTGTGTAAAATATTTTTTTTTTAAATAATTTATATATTGTATAATTCAATTTAGTACGAGAAAGATGTATAATGTTCTTGTAGTAGTGATATTTTGTTTAACCCAATAAAATTGTAACAAGAGAAGTTAAATACATTTTACAACTAAATATAAATAAGATATAGAATATTTATGCCTAAAATTAATGTAATATTAACATAAACTAACTCAATATTATATTTAAAAATAACTTAACATACATATATGATATATATGAGATGTTTTCATTATAATTCAAAATATAAAATAAAATTTATAATGTATTTTTTTTAAATCTCAAATAATATATATATATATATTAAACATTATAATATTATGAATCATAATTAATTCATGATTATCTAAAATTTAAATAAACTTATCTAAAATTTAAACTAATAATATTTTAAGAAATATTAAAATTAAAAAAAAATTAAAATATTTAACATAAATGCCTTTAACCAAGTATATCCATATTTTATAATATAATTATAAATAAAATAGTCTTTTATAAAATGTAAAGGATTTTAAAATAGCCACTCATGCTCATGTTAACGTATATTCTTTACCTTTTTATTTTAGTAAGTGTTTCAAATAGCCCCAACTTTATAAGCTTTCAAATTTCCAAGAATACACCCTCCTTTAAATGTTTTTTTTATAAATTATTTTAATATTTGAATAGTAGATGATTAAAATAGTGATGTTAATATAAATGTTTTAAAATGATTTTAAAAGTGTTTTATAAAAATGAAAAAAAGGTTTAAATAGTTTTTTAAATGTATATTTGAGATTTTTTTCTCCATACCATATTTTAACTTGACTTTAATATTATATTAGATTAAGAAAGGTATGTGCCTCTCATCACTTTTGAAAATCAATATTTTTAACATAGATTTTGGGATATTTGATTGAAAATTTCATTTTTTTAATCATTGGTTACATCTACCCTTTTGTATGGGTGTGAGGTTTGAAAATCATATATCTAAACAAAATAGAGAGAGTGCTTGTTACAATGTTATCTAAATATTTTCTTACAAATATATTAGTGTCTCATGATATTATTCATGCAAAAATTGGCACCACTCCACTTAGTGCTTTTGTGATCTTTCCTACGGTGATAATGATAGAGGTATGGGCAATTAATAGATTGGTCTTCTTAGATATCCATATCTTGTTCTCAAATCCTCTATGGGGTAGGTAGAACATGATATCAATTCATGTTGGTGTATGAGAGCCTCTTCATTGCTTCACCTCATTGACCTTAATATTGATAGACCAACCTTGCATAGTTTTTTAGTGAATGCTCATATTCTCTCAAAGTGAAAGATAAACAAGGTTATTTGAATCGATAACTTTAGAGCTTACCTTTGGTCCTCATGGTTTGAGCCTAGAGAATTGCTTTCTCCCAAATTTTAGCACTACTCATATCTTGTATCTCTAGTGCAATGATGGGTCCATTCAACCCCTAGAGTACACCAAACTCCAATTTCCTTGTAGCCCGAGGGTCCCTCTTACCTAGCTTAGAGTTTGCTCCCAACAAATTTGCATTCACACAAACCATATATTCCTTGGGAGCATCATATTTTCTATATTCTCTCCTTAGAGACTTAGACTAAGGACCACTTTGTATTTCGATGCTCTTCTTACTACGAGATTAGAGGACAATTCTTTTGTCTCTTCATATATTCATTTGATTCTCTACGGGATTAGAGGACAATTCGCTCATGGATTTTGAGGACCATAGATGCTTTTCCATCTTCCTCCCGTACATTCATCAACGACTCATCAGAGGCCAGTTCCCCAGTCTGACATGCACTAGGTCAACTATCCCTTACTTCTAGCCCTTTGACACTAGTAGGACGATGCACCATGACCGACTTCCAAGCTCACATGATATACCTGTAAGGTATTGCAGATCTAATGGTTTCCATGGCCTCGTGCCCATCACACATTTATTTGTGGTCTTGAATGTTAGAAATGCTTCTCTAGAGAAACATGTTTCGGCTATATAACCTCCTTCTTGAATTTTTTTATTGTTCCCTAACTTGTTGGGTTGGTGCTTCCAAACTATTTTCTTCTTCTTCTTCATTTCTTTAAATTATTTTTCCCTTGGGATGTGATTTCACTTTTCCCTTATCATCTTTACATATTGTATGATTTCATAGATCAACTTCAACTCTAAATAAACATTATTAATTAAATCAAATTAAAAATTTATGGTAAAAATTCCTTAATTTTCTTTATATTCTCATATCATTCATATATATACTTCTAAGGATAAAATATCAATACAACAATACAATTCAAACATTAGATATTATCCCTATATATAATTCAAATTTGATTATTTATACATTTCTACATATTTCCACGGTTGTAGATATTACTTAATTAATAGAGCCCCATGGGATAGCACAATTGGTAAGATGTGAGCATACTTTTTCGGTACGAGGGAGATCACGAATTCAAGCCTTGTATTCGGTGAGGTTGAGATTTAGCACTCTTACCATCCACAAAAGTGGGGAAGTATTGGTGAGTTTCCCACACCTATTTCCTATGAAAAAAAAGATATTACTTAATAAAAGTTGTAGATATTACTTAATAAGACCAATACAAATACACATATAATAACTTTGCAACTTAACGCAATTGTTATCATTACAAGTTATTGCAATCGTTATATCATTATAAATTTTATCTTGTGGAGTAATAGTATAAAATGGGTGGAACCATAACATTTAAACTTTAAAAAAATGTGTGAGGATGGCATTAATTGTTTGTAATCTAACTAAATATTTCTGTATAAGCGAACTAAACTTTCCAAGTAAGAATGGTTGCGCACCGTAATTCGATATAGAGTTTGAAAGGTAATGGCCGTGTATGTAAACGCTAGATTTAAAACCAGGAAAAAAGCGGGCGTTAGAAAAACCTTTAAAATAATTTAAATCCGAGTAGACTTAGTGACCGTTGAAAATTGAGTAGACTTAGTGACCGTTGGAAGTTGAGGGTACATAAAGCATTTCCAGAAGCAAACAAGCACAACAGTAGTTCCATCCCAGCCTCTTTTGTATTCGGCACTGGCTTGGTTTGTTTATTGTTGTTTTTTCGTTCTGCAGCATGGCCATGCTGGTTGGTTTTTCTTTATGGGTTTTGATGGATGTGGTGTTCTGTTTGATTTTTCTTTTCTTTTTTAATTTTTTTTCCTGTGCGTGTGAGAGAAGTGCTCGACCGATCGATTTTATTTTGTTGCCGAATGCATAGCAGAAGATAAATAGGTTTAAATGAAACCCATGATATTTATCTCTCTAAGCAGGTGGTGGAGCAGCTGTTTTAATCTGTATTTATCATTCCGGAAAACTATTTCTCTCTTCTTTTTCCGAGGCGGTGTTTGCTTGGTGGGTTTGCAGTTAAATCAAGGACCAGAAGAAGACACGTTGAAGAGTACGCACACTTTTTTCTTATTTGGGATGGCCATAGTCTGCCATAAATGTTTTCTTAATTGGTATTTCGTCTAGAATTGAAGTGGCACAATCTTTTCTAATTTGGGATGGTCGTGTTGCAGGTACGACCGGTTTGCAGGTACATGGTTAATGTAAGCGATATTATCAAATATTTCTTGTGGAGTTGTTGTACGTTGTTATACATAGTTTGCAGGTACGGCCGGGTTCCATCTTCCGCCCAAAGCCCGATAAGGCCGGGTTATATGATTAATCCGAGGCGATGTTTTTCTGTGAGAAGACGGAGAACTTGCTGTTCTCACAGGCCAGGTAGGTAGATAATCTCTAACCTTAACCCGAAGTTATTCTGATATTATTCTGTGAAATTCACCATCTATTATTCTGATATCGGTGTATATTTGAGATTCGATTTTATTTTTTTGAGATATTCTTTAATTTTTTTAATCTAACGGTTATAGATGAACCATGCGTACTTGGAAACATCTGGGGATTAGGTTTTTTAAAATCCAAAATAAAATTTGCATTGTATATATTTAACTCTTAATCCGGTTCCATTATATATTTGGAGATGATGATCAAGCTTCATACTATGTTAAAATTTTTGATTATCTACTGTTTTCACTGAATTAATTACTGATAACCTAAATTTCAAAACCAGAAAATCTTAATAATACTGAATTACTGGTAACCGAAATTTCAAGACCAGAAGATCTAGATAATAGAAAAGCACAAATAGCTGGAAAACAAATCTGGTGAAATTCACCATCTATTATTCTCATATCCGTGTATATTTTAGATTTGATTTTTTTTTGAGATATTCTTTAACCTTTTTAATCTTAACCGGTATGGATGAACCACGCGTACTTGGTAGCATGAGGGGATTAGGTTTTATAAAATCCAATATAAAATTTGCATTGCATGCATTTAACTCTTCATCCGGTTGCATTATATATTTGGAGATTATGAACAAGCTGCTTCATGTTAAATTTTTATATTACTTTAAATTTAGAGTATGATTAATTTTAATTAATTTTAATTTTTAATTTATTAAAATAAATTTAAGTAAATTTTATATAAAAAAAATTATGCTATAAGCTCTTTAATTTTAAATTTTATAATATGCATATTAAAATTTTATATTATATTTTTTAATTTTAATTTTAATTATTTTTAATATATTAAATTTTTTTTATTTTAATTTTAATTTA
>SNQJ01S0178820.1:0-19619 GCA_010110895.2 Picea sitchensis | reverse complement strand
TAGCAAGACTTGCTAAGTCTGTAGTATGATTATGTTCTTGCTGTATATGGACCTGAACTTAACTAGACTGCTATATATGGATCAGGACTTAACTAGATTGCAGATTCAGTTTATCCAATAGACATGGATCAAAGTCAATCGTTGATTTTGGCTGACTAATAAAATAGAGATAAGGATTGCCCCTGTATGATGATTTTTTAGATAACTATTTAATTTTATATCAAACATTTTTTTTGAAATTTTTAATCTGAAAATTTCAAATTGAATTGTTAACTCTGTAACTTTATTCAAAATTAAATAAATATCTTACCAACTTTGCTACACCATAAACAAACCTTGATCACCTTGATCTTGATAAAACTAATTGCTCCTCAAGATTCAGTAAGTCAATTTTATTAATTGCTCTTCAAGATTCAGTAAGTCAATTTTTTCTTATAATAACTTTGTTACCTGCTATTTAACAGTGAACTGCTCTACAGAGTTGAAACTTAAAACTCAATTATATTAAAAGTTGGTGTGCCCGAACAAAATACAATCTCTAATTGATTTTGACCACTTGAAAACTTTATATTTCATCCTTATTTACCTTGTAGAGTGTGCACCAAAAAAAACCATCAAACAATGAGAGATGTAGGTGCTTACTCATTGCTAGAAAAACCATGATCCAAAATAAATGTTCCAAATGCTCTTCTTCGTCTAAGGAAAGTTGTGAGCAGGGCGTAACAGGGGAGCCCAAACAAAAATGATCGGTCACTGGGACTTACTCTGTGGCAAACTTAGCAACTGGTAAGTGACAATATCACATACCAGACGCCATGAAAAGTAAAGTTATATCGCTCTAGTTTAAACACAAATTACTTTTTTATTTTTAAAAGAAATGAAGTTATATGAACAAGAATTCAAGAGTGATTTCTTCTACCAAAGAGACAGACAATTAATTTTCTACCAAAGAGACAGACAATTAATTATCAGCACTAAATATTTTTCAGGTCATAGTAAAAGATTTTAGATGAATATACAAAGGATTTTGTCATAAAAATTAGAAAATTATTTACAATATAGAAATTATAAATACAAATATAATACCAACAATTCCAAAATGCTTTTTAAATACTGCACAGTGTTTTCTCTCTAACAAAGAGACATTTTTAACAGTGTAGATTCAAGTCATCTGACAACCCAGTCACTTCACTTTGTGGCTGGCCTTATGATGATTTGAATCTACAATCTTGTTTAAATTGAGAATTTAAAGATTTTTATGTGCAATGCATAGAGAAACTGATGAGTTTGATATGTAGAGAGAAGTTTTCATGAAAGGAAATTTATTTGATATATGTGAATAGGCCTTTATCAACTAGAAAGGTCTGATAACAAGCTCTAGCAGTGGAAGTTGAAGTGTAGAAGGTAGAAGAAAGGTTCAAGAAATAGAATATACTAGCTTAGTTACTTAAACCGCAAATGACATCTTGTCATCTGTGTTAATCAAGCTTTTTAATGATTAAAGGAAAGACAATAAGATGTTTTAGGTTATCTGTTTTAATCATTTAATATATATAAACACAAAAAAATAAATCTCACATACACATTACATATTTTTAATTAAAAAACTAATTAATTTACAAGTTTTCAATAAATATACATCTTTTTAACCTAAAAAAAAATTTAGAAAAAAAAAATACAAATCAATAAGACTGGTTATCTAAATGTCACAAAATCCAAGCACTTAAGTTTACAAAATTTAGACTCTCTTTCTTGTAGCTGTAAGAATGAAAGCAATTTTAACTCTCGATAAAATATTATTTCTTCATAATTTTTTTGAGATTAAATATTTGTCGAACCTGGGAGTTAAAACAATGTTCATAGGGATTGTCTATACCTTTGATCAAAATGAACCTTTTAAATATCTGTCAAATATGAGAATTAAAAATATGTTTATCGGGATTGTTTAAAAAATTGTATTTTTAATTAAATTTTAGATTTTTTTTCATCAAAAGTTCACCAGCGTCAAATATTTTTAAAAGAAATTTATATATATTTTTAATTAGTTAATCTTAAAAAAACTAAAATATATAATAATTATAATATAAATATTTTATGATAAAAAATTCACGGATGCGTCATATATTTTTTTATTTTTTAACTTAAAAAACTAAAATACATGATAATTATAATATAAATATTTTATGATTGTAATTTACATTTTAGTTACAGGCTTTGGATACCAGTTTTTATTGGGTATGTTCTAAGTTTTTTACTTTTGTCAGTTAATGTAATTGTTAGCTAAATAACAATTTTACATAGTATATTTTTTGAATTCATAAATTTAATCATCTTTTTCAGAAATTCTAAGGCACTTTTAATAATTTGAACCATTGAAATTTACAATTTTTTAAATTTCTGGCAAGATTTTGGGTAAAACTCTTCCAAAAAAAATACCTAGAAAAAAATAAAAGGACCTCCACATCTTTGTCACACTTGCATTGAACACTTGCATTGAATGGTGAGGGTTTTCACATTTCTGTCATGTTTATGTTTTTTTTTATAGTCCTATTGGATGTAATTTTATTTATTTTTTTGGCATTTTTTTGACTCCGTTATAGTTAGTGAAGAAATTTTACAGGGAGTTGCATGTAAAAGATTTCACTTCCATGTTCGTCTGATCGTTTATGGGGGCAAATTTCTTTATATAAGATCTCAAATTGGGGTTTTAGTGTTTTTACTATAATTTTTAGTAATTATGAATTATTTTTTAGTTTATAAGTTTATGCACCTAATCAGAAAATCTAGTTGACAAATAGTGTCTCTTTAGTTAGCTTTGAATTATTGGTCAGTTTTAGAATCATGAGAGAATTTCTTAATTTAGTTGTTTTTCTAAAATTAGTTGTTTTTAGGATGGAGAAGGAATAAAAAAGAATTATTTTCCATTCTTGTGTGTTTGCATGGTTTTTGATCTAGCCAATAAATAAGAGTTTATTGACTACATCATTTTACCTAAAATCTAGTAAAATTAATTGTTTTTAGGATGGAGAAAAAATTAAAAAGAGTTATTTTTCATTCTTGTGTATTTGCATGAGATTTTTTTTATCTAGTCAATGAATAAGAGTTTATTAACTACATCATTTTACCTAAAATCTAATAAAAATTTTAGAAAATTGTAGATTTTAGTAATTAAAATTACATAATCTAATTTGAGGCACATTGAATAAATTTATGTATTACAAACATGATTTAAACAATATAAAATTGTGATTTCAACACTTACTTTATCAAATTCAATAATAGTTACCAAAATAATTAGAAAACTGAAAATTTAACCTTACCTTCGAGTTACCTCATGAGCTGAACACAAGTATTCTTGTACCATTCAATTACTGAAAAGTATGCCTTGGAAATAAGGAGGCACCTGCTCACTCTTGAGGACTGGGAGAAGGAATCATTTTGAAGGACAAGCACTTACATTCTCAGCCTCCTTTGGACACTCTCGCACCTGGTGGAGTGTATTACGATCAACCTCCGTCCCTACAGAGAATGGCCTCCCTGCAGAATCAAGGGCTCCAACTAACTCTGCAGATTCCTCTGACCTGTCTAACACTGAAGACAATGGCCTCCCTGCAGAATCAAGGGCCTCAACTAACTCTGCAACTCTGCAGATTCCTCTGACCTGTGTAACACTGAAGCAAGCGTATGGACAACCCAGAACCTAGATCGTCTCTTCTGTGGATGCCCATCCTGGGCACTAATCTCTATTATCATATATATAGTACAACAATTCTATTGTTAAATCAGTTTGTTGAAAGGAGTTTAACAAACTGATTTAAACTCCTAAAACTGGAGTTTAGAGTTTAGTATGGATAGAATTTTTTTTTTATTTTTTTTTTAAATTATGCTGAAAGGTGTACACCTATTGATAATGGGCACAATTAATAATCTTTTAAYCTTATTTAATCTTAAACCYTAATCTGATGGCTATGCATTGAAGATGCTGGCATATTCTTAGTCGTCCTCCAAAATCAATGGTTCAGATTTATTGTTCATAACTTTCTTGCATTTATCAATACATTTATGGCACACATTCTCGACCAATACCTTTCGGCGTTGTCAGCCACGAATTAATGGCTATGCTAGTTGATGCTCTCTGTTTGGTTTAGTGAACTAAATATGCTCTAATATTTTGTATTGCAAAAATGTTGAGAGTAGGATGCAGCTATTTTTACAACATAAACCAACCGTTACTTTGAAAAAACATACGTCTTAAGCAATATAAGTTTGCACGTAATATCTCAGGGATTAAGATCGAAAGATGGTAGTAAACAGTTTTGAAAATAGAAATAAGGATTGAGAGAAAACAGAAGCTGAACGTACCGCAGTCCCTTGTAGTATTCATGCCACTGCACAAGCACAGCAATCTTTCAGTCTCTGTATTGAAGCCGCACGTACCGCCCGTGCTCTGGCATTGGTCGCAATCATTATCAGGAAGTGAATAAGAAAGCCTTATACCGTAAGGCCAATCCAGGGGATTGTTACTGTTAAGATTATCAGCATTGTAAATGGTAGTATAATGAGAACAGCCTAGCACGTCCAGGCTCAAAAACTGAAGGGTCTTGTAATCGGTGCTACAGCAGGGCGGAGGCGTTGGAGCGATGGGAACTCCCATGAGCACCTTGAAGGCCGGGCAGGAATAGAGCTCGTCACAGTTATTTCCAGAGAAATTCCCACAGAGGGAAGTGTATCTGTGCAACACAGGGGAATCGGTGGAACAGTTCAAGAGAACAAAATAAGTGTCTGGAGATGGAGGAATGAGGACGGACTGCACCTCACTCATCTTGAAATCCTGGCGGGGCTGCAGGGTACTGCAGGTGGACATATTGGGGGAGAATACGGTCACCTTCTGTTTATCATAATCGATGTTCTGGACTTTGTAAGTCCCAGAAAGGGTGAGGAATTCCAGATCCCCATTACAGCTGAACATGCCACGATACTGAGGCGCCCCGCATCCATCGTCGATGGCAAATGGGTACTGAATCTGGACGCTCCCGCAGGCTGTTCTGCACATCCCCGCTGCGTTCCCCACTAGAATTCTGCTATAAATGCATAATAACGTAATCAGCAAAGTTCCATATTGTTTCACCATTTCTTCAATCGTTTTTCTAGGCCGAGCTGTGGCAGATATACTGTGATCTGAGCCTGTTGAAAGCTTCTTTCTTCTTGTTGGTTTCAGATCATAAAACTGAGACTATCAAAATCAAGCATGAAGAACTATTCCTGTCATTTCATTGTACTATTTGAACGTAGACAAATTGATATAAATAGGTTCCGTGGTAGGCCGGATGGGAGCTTTTGATAATTACTTTTACTTTGGATCAATTGATTCTCCAGACATGAGTGGTCTCCTCCATGTGCTAAACAAAATTCTTGGCACAAAACAGGAAAAAAAAGGCATAGCACATGATTCCTCGCATAAAAAAAAGCAAAAGAAAATGAGTAGACACAGCATCGAGCATCAGGATATCGAGAACAAAGATATGATGTTCTAGGGAGTGATTTAAACCATTCAAAAATCTGGCCATATAAGAACTTAAAGTTCTCAATTTTAATTGCGATGGACATGAATTAAGAAGTTAAAATTTTCATCAAATTTTAATTTTGAAAAATATAGATTTGAATTTGGTTTTAAAAGTTAAATTTTTCATCGAGCTATGTGCAAATCTACTTTATAAAACTTCACAACGAAGAAAACTGTTTTTCATACTCTTTACCGTTTACAATCATACAGTAAGATGGCAGCGATACTGGAGTGTACTCGCTTTCTTTGAAACGGCGACAGAGACAATTACACGAATATTGTGCTTTTGCACAAAATTCAAAGGGTAAATCCAAATCCCAGGAATTTTTGTCAACTTTCGGCGGCAGGCTGTTGGCATTTTGAAATGTTGATGTCGACTTCAGAAAGATAAAAAGCACGGCTATGTTATAGTCCAACACCACTTTTATGATTTTTGTCTACGGCGTTATATATATATATATATATATATAAATAAAAGTTTAATAGAGGTCTATATGGTTTTGGTTTCTTTTGGTTTTGAAATTGTAATTTAAAAAATAATACATAATCTTAACTTATAATTTAAAAAGAAAATATATATTTTTAATTTTTAATAATTAAATATAATATATTTAGAATCTAGATAATTTTTTAAAATTATTTTTAATGATTACCTCTACTTTATATTTGCATTCATAGGCACCCCTAGTTTAACTAGGTGTTAAATTAATTTTTTTAATTATAACTTCAATAAAAACTAGGTGTCAAATTAATTTTTTTTTAATTATAACTTCAATAAAAACTAAGTGTCAAATTAATTTTCTTTTAATTATAATTTCAATAAAAACTATGTGTCAAATTAATTTTCTCTTAATTATAACTTCAATAAAAACTCCAATAAAAACTAAGCGTAAACTTAATTTTCTCTTAATTATAACTTCAATAAAAACTAGGTGTCAAATTAATCTTGTTTTTAATTATAACTTCTCATTGAAGGTAGAATTTATTATACCAATAAGCATCCCCTATTGGAAACTAGGTGTCAAATTAATCTTCCTTCTATTCATCACTTTTCATAACTTCCCATCATGTAGTTAGAATTTAATGTCCATCGAATATTTGTATTATTGTCTACACTTAATATGATATAATGACTTAATGCTCTTGCACTTGCTAATATGGGTATTATTTTTTTTTTCCAATTTTTTAAAAGAATAACGGTTATATTTGCATTAAAAAAAGGTTGCAGCACAACTTACCTCCATCAACAAGAAAGTACATGAGTTTTAAGAGGATAGAGAGCATCTTTTTCTAGAGTGCAAACATTTTGATAATCTTCAACCTTTTTTGAGTGATGGAAGCGGAAATATACTTTCTTATTTTTAACGTCAAATTTTTGAAAAAAGTTTACACATAAACAAAACATTATTATTTGATATTTTATTTATCCCTTCCTAAATATCACTGGGAACCAAAAGGCACAGGTGCCTGACTTCTCGACTTCTCGAGTTATTATTCTCCTTGCCCTATGATCTATCTGATTCTTTTTAGACCTCCTTCCCCTTGTAAGAGGAGGGGAGGGATTTGGTGCAGTGTTTTTCAAAGCATCAACAAAAGAAAAAGATTTAGAGGGATCAAAGTGGGACTACAATTTTGGAATAAGATTCTCATGTCCTGGTATTTTTCTATCCACTTTTAATTCTTCAACTTTCACTTCTTCCTCCTTTGTCTCGTCGCCATCTTCTCCATCTTCCTCCTTAGACTCTCAGACATCTTCTCCTTCCTCTTTTGTTGAATCAACTTGCTTCTCTTCTTCTTTTGAGCTAATCATTGGTTGTTCAAGAGAGCGATATGAACCTTTGATAGGGTGTATTCCTAGGTCCTTCCCTAGTTCTTCTGGGTTTTCTGTGACATCTAATTTTCCAAGGGATCCAAACTTATTATTTTGCAAACTCATCGAGAGTTTGCTTGGTTGGGGTGACCCTTTACACTGTGATTTTCTATGCTTTCTTGTGATCATTTTAAACTCATTTTTTTCTTTTGGGGGTGGTTGAATCTGTTGCGATTTTTGGCTATTTTTGGTGAAGTGCCCATGATCATGATAAATGTGGCACTTGAATGGAATTTGCTTGTAGTATAGAGTCTGACGGAAGCTCCACTCATCGATTTTGATTTACAATGCCTCTAGAAGTCCCTTCTCAAAGTCCACCTCTACACAGATTCTTGCAAAGGAATACATGTTTCATTTGGCCTTCGCTCGATCAATGTATCTACCCAATTTTTTACCAATGACTCTAAGACAGTTCTCTCCCAAAAAAGTAGGGGAAGAAAAGGAAGTCTTACCCACATCGGGGTTGCAGAGATTTTGTCTTATGGATTGAAGTCTAGAGACCATGGGGAAAGAAACATTCTCCTAGATCCCATAAAATATGGGCCATAGAGGAATACTAAATCCCTCTTCGATTTTCTGATAAAAGTAAAAATGAAATAACCCTGAACTACAACAAAATATCTTACCATACATTTGATCATAGGGCACCAATGCTCGGACACCCAGGATTCCATGGCCTTTAGACTTGGCCATAACACAGTAAACTTTCCCACGAGAGTGTGTTCACTAAAAACGAAATTGATCTTCGAGGTTCTGGAGATAAAAACTCCAGATGCGGGATATCTTCTTATTGTTTTACAAATCTACTAGATTGAGGTGGGTTTCTATTATGGGGGTTCATAGACTGAACCAAGGAACATAATTCCTCTATTTCATCACTAGTTTCAACACCCATCTTTGCAAATCCTTTCGGAAAGGCTTTCAAATTCAATAGAGAGCGTCTTGGCTCGAGTGATTTCCTTCACTCAAACCACATGAAATGTTGAGAAATATAGCTTGGACATGAATTTCTTTCATAGGATTCAGTTTGACCGTGCAGGAAATGGTTCGAGACATTTCATAGTTGATGGATTTTGTCTTCTAGCACAAATTCATAGTTGATGGATTTTTTATTGTAGGACAAAGTCATATTTGATGGCTTTTGTCATGTAGTACACAAGTCAAGAAGACAATTTCGAATTGTCTTCCTCCACTATAGTAGTAGTGTTGCATTTGAATTCTAGAGCTTTTATTCTATTTGAATTATGTATTAGGTGGTTGGACCTCCTATAAATGTAACCTTTGAGTGTGAGGAAAATACAACTCGAGAGAGAGAAAATAAGGAATTTTTCTCAAGAGACCTTGAGTGCTTGAGACACGAAGGACTATGACTCAAGGGGATATCAACAAGGGCGAAGAAGGACTTTCATCTGGAGATCATCTCAAGGGATATACACACTTGAGAGAGTCAGAGACCAAGAAAAGAAGGAGAGTGAATCTAAGAGGAGAAAGTGTAGATATATGTTGTAGAAAATAGCAAGAGGGAATCCATACAACAACACCATCATACAGTCATACATTGACAATAATTGCTACCTTATTTCTTCATCAGAGCCATACTTCTATTTCAAAATGTTATACTTCTTTGTTGTGTAGTGTTTTGTTTACCATACAACTGCTAAGTTATGGAAGACTATGGAGGTACCTCGTAAGCTTTGATCATTGGAATGATAAGTTGATTTGAAGGGGAAAATCACTATGCATGTGTGTTATTCATTTATTTCTTTCGTTGTTCATTTTCTATCTATTGTGTGATTAATACTATGGTATGAAATTTTTTTCTACAATAATTAAATTCAACAATCTACTTGTTTGATTGAGATCATAAGGACTTTAGTCACCTAGGTCTGTGGAAAAATTACATGGTATCAAAGATACTCTGATTAATAGATCCAAGAGTAGTAGTTTGTGTGCATATCATAGATGGCATGAGCTAGCCTCATGTTTAAGGAAAGATTGGATGGTGTCTCTAATTTTCTATCTCGGAAGGTTAGGGTTACTCTTTTGTTGGAAGAGAATGATCTACGGGACATCGTGAAAGATGCAATGACACCACTAATAGATCCACAACAGTTGGCATCCCACAACAAGAAGGAGATAAAATCTAAGCAGATGATCATGAATTCCATTAAACATCACTTGATCTCTCACATATTCAAGAAGAAAACTGCTAAGGAGATGTTTGATGCACTGGTAATCCTCTACCAAAGTGAGAACATTATCAGGAAGTTGATCTTGCAGAACAAACTCAGATCCATAGAGATGTTCAGTTCATATTCAGTCACCAGTTCCCTGACGATGATCACGACTATTCATGGTCAACTTGCAGCAGTTGGGGAGAAGATTACATATGTAGATCTAGTGAACATGGCACTGATTGGATTACCAAATTCATGGGAACCATTTTTCAAAGGCATTTGTGCTCGTGAAATCCTTCCCAACTTTCAAGGGCTTTAGGATGACTGCATCTAGGAGGAGACTTGGATGGAGTCAAAGGCTAGAAAGAAACGTGGTGATGACAACCTAGCCCTAATTGGTCAAACCAATAAGGGAAAAGGTAAATGACACAACAAGGGTAACGGAAAGAGTGAGGATTCAACCTCATAGCTAGGGAAGAAATATTTGAGTAAAATCATGTGCTTCATATGTCATAAGCATAACCATTATGCATCATAGTGTCTGAACAAGAAGAAAGGTAAAGGAAAGAAACAATAGAATCATGTAGCAACCTTGGTTGAAACTCAAGTGAGTGAGTTTTCCTCTAAGTTCGAGAAGGATTTCTTGATGGTATCTTTCCTTTCTACCAATATGATTATGAGGAATGCTTGGTATGTGGACAATGGAGCATCTAGGCTTATGACATCAACTCGAGAGTTATTTTCAAGTCTAACAGAGTAGGACTCGGGCATTTTAGTTCAACTTGGTGATGATGCCAAGTACTCAGTATTAGGAGTTGGTACGATTCCCTTCTGACTCCAGTCAAGTAAGTCTTTAGACTTTGACAATGTGTTGTTTGTTCCAGGTCTTAGGAAGAATTTTCTTTCAGTTTCATTTATGGAAGATAAGGGATTTGCAATAGAGTTCAAGAACTAGCAAGTCTTTATCCGATTAAAGGACTCTAGCCTAGAATTATCTTAGGTAATCAGGATTAGGGAAGGAAACTTGTACAGGTTACAAGGTGAACCTATTTGAGCCCTAGTTCATAACATAGACAACTTATGTGAGTTATGGATGAAAAGGATGGGTCACTTGCATCATAAGGCATTTCCTATTCTGAGGGAGATAGTCACGAGTCTTCCGAAGTTCAACGTTCAGAAACATGGAGTATGCAAAGGGTACACGCTTGGAAAGCATACCAAGGATGCTTTCCCAAGTAGTGAGCACAGATCTAAGGAGATTCTAGATCTAGTGCATTCAAATGTTTGTGGACCAATGTTAGTAGCATCAATCACAGGAAGCATGTACTATGTTTCCTTCATTAATGACTTCTCTTGAAAAACTTGGATCTACTTCCTAAATATTAAGGATGAAGTCTTTATCAGGTTTCAAGAGTTGAAAGCTCTTGTTGAGAACCAAGCAAGGAAGAATATCAACATTTTGAGATCAAACAATGGGGATGAGTAAACCTCCAAGGAGTTCGATGGTTTCTGCAAGGAGGCAGAGATCAAGATTTCTACCAAAGTTATAAAAACCCCCATAGTTATTGCCCATAGTTATAATAGTAGAGGCCATTCAATGTAAAGTGGACTAGGTCCACTATAGTATTAAATAAGGCCCATTATGATAGTTATATATAATGGGTAGTTATATATAATAAATGTAAGAGGACTTCTTAGAAGGTTCTACTTCTAGAAGATTCCTCCTCTAGAATGTTATTAGGTAATGGTAGCACTATATAAAAGGGTTCAAGCAATGTAATGGGATATGAACAAAAGTATTGTATTGTGAATGGTAGCTCAATAGGAGGATGCCCCCTCGAAGAGGCAAGCGAATAGGAGAGGATCCCTTCCATAATAGGATCCATTGTATGGTGTTTCCCTACCCTAAGGGTTTGATAGTAATAAAAGAGATTTTGCATATTGTTCTTTTATATGTATTGTGGTGTTTTTGTATTCAGTTCTTTGGTTCTTAACAAAAATGGAATTGCAAAGAAAAAGAATCGATCCATCATAGGGGTTGCCAATGCCATGGTTCATGACTAGGACTTGCCAATGTTTCTTTGGAAAGAATCATACAACACAATAATCTACATCCAGAATAGGTGTTCGCACAGGATCTTGGAGTACAAGACACTAGAGGAGGCATTCGCTGGTGTGAAACTAAAGGTGATTCATTTTCACATTTTTGGTTTTCCAATTTATATTCGTACTTGTAGAGAAGAATATCAATTTAAATCCCTCTATTAGGAAGGGTTTGTTTGTGGGTTACAGTGAGAGTTCAAAGGCCTACAAGGTCTTCATTCCAGATCATAGGAAGAAAATTGTAAGAAGGGATGTAAAGTTAGAGGAGGACTTTGCTTCTAGGAAGTCTCATGAGCCTATTCCAGTGACAAAGAATGAGGATCAAGAATCTACAAAGGTTGAGCCTAGGTCACCAACAACTTCTAGTTCAAGGTAGCAACCTTTAGGTGAGGAGGAGGAGTCATTGACTCCTTTTAGTTTTGTCAGGAGACCTAAATGTTTCACTCATACATTAAGGGATGCTCAAGAGTACATTGAGACTCCTAGGAACACATTTAGGGAGAGTAGACCTTCGAAGAAGTTTCAAAACTACATGGCATTGATGAGAAACATCATAGATTCAAAGCCTTCCAATTTTCAGGAGGCAATAGATCAATAGGTTTGGCGAGATGCCATGATGGAGGAGTGAACCTCCATCATAAAGAATAATGTATGGGAAATTGTGCCAATACTGAAGGGGAATTCAATGGTAAGTTCTAGGTGGCTCTACAAAACCAAGAATGTTGTAGATTGCAACATTGAGAAGTTCAAGGTGAGGTTTTTGGTGAGAGGATTCTCCTAGAAAGAGGAAGTGGACTATGAGGAGAAATTTTCTCCAATCACTAGGTACACTTACATTAGAGAAGTTATAACTTTAGCTTCATTTATGGGATGGAGGATACATCAGATGGATGCGAAGAAAACTTTCCATAATTGGATAATTGAGGAAGAAGTGTACATAGAGCAGCCTCAGGGCTTTGACATTAGTGGGAAGGAGTCATGTGTTTGCAGGATGAAAAATCCATTGTATGGACTCAAGAAGGCACTGAGAGCATGATATTATAGAATCGATGGATACCTTTAGAGTATGGGCTTCACCAAAAGTGAAGCAAATCCCAACTTATATTTCACATTTGTTGAGGTTGATCTACTCATTTTGGTGCTATATGTAGATGACATTTTCCTTACAGGATTTGAGAAGCTCATAACAGGGTGCAAGGTAGATATGGTAGTTGAGTTCAAGGTGAAGGACATTGGCATGATGCATTACTACTTGGGGTTGGAGGTTTGGAAGAGACTAGGGAAGATTTTCCTTGGGCAGGGTAAGTACGTAGTTGATATCCTGAAAAGGTTTTGGATGGAAGATTGCAAACCTATGGTTGCACCCATGATCACTAATTTAAGAAGTTGACAACTTTAGATTTAGAGTTGGTGGATCACACGTTGTACAGGTAACTCATAGATTCCTTGATGTATCTAGTCAACACTAGGCCAGATATATGTTTTGCAGTGAACATCTTGAGCCAGTTCATGGTGGAGCTAAGGCAAAAGCATTGGGTAGCAGCAAAACATGTCCTTAGATACTTGAGAGGCACAATGGAGTACGATATGAGATATATTGGAGATGGAAAAGTGAAGTTTCAGGGGTATACATAATCAAATTGGCAGGCGGTGCAATAGATAGGAAGAGCACCTCAGTGTGTTTTTTTAGCTTGGGATCAACGGTGATATCTTGGTTTAGAAAAAAGTAAAATTTCATGGCACTTATCTCTACAGAGGCGGAGTATATGGCAGCCAATAATGCTAGTTGTGAGGCCATCTAGCTTTGCAAGTTACTTGTAGGATTATTTGATCAGGAGTTGGATCTCATAGTCATTTATTGTGATAATCAAAGTTGTATCAAACTCTCTAAGAATATAGTATTTCATGACAAGTCCAAGCACACAGAGATCATATATCACTTCATACGATACATGATTCAAAAGGGAGAAGGGAAGCTATAGGATATTCCCATGGATCAACAATTAGATGAGATTTTGACCAATCCCTTAGTAAAAGGGAAGTTTGAATCATTCAGAGACACACTTGGATTGGAGTCAAATTCCTTCCTCGCTAAGAAGTTGTGTTGAGAAATATATCCTGGATAGGAATTTCTTGTATATGCTTCGGTATGAACATGTAGGAAATGGTTCGAGACATTTCGTAGTTGATTGATTTGTCTTCTACCACAAAGTCGTAGTTTATGGATTTTGTCTTGTAGTACAAAGTCATATTTGATGGTGCTTTTCTTGTAGTGCACAAGTCTAAGAAGACAAATTTTATTTCTCTTCCTCCACTATAGTAGTATTGTTGCATTTGAATTCTAGAGTTTGTATTCTATTTTAATTCTCTATTAGGTGGTTGGACCTCCTCTAATTGTAACCTTTGAGTGTGAGGAAAATACAACTCAAGAGAGAGAAAATAAATACTTTTATTCATAAGACCTTGAGTGCTTGAGACACAAAGGATTATGACTCAATGGGATCTCAGCAAGGGTGAAGAAGGAATTTCATCTAGAGATTGACTCAAGGAATATACACACTTAAGAGAGGAAAAGACCAAGAGAAGAAGGAGAGTGCATCTGAGAAGAGAATGTGTAGATCCTCTATAGAAAAAAACAAGAGGGAATCCATACATCAACATCATTGTACATTTGTATATTGACAATAGTTTCTACCTTCTTTCTTTAGTAGAGTCATACTTCTATTTTAGTAGGTTATACTTCTCTATTGTGTAGTGTTTTGTTTACCATACAGTTGCTAAGTTATGGCAGACTGTGGAGATACCTTGTAAGATTTGATCATGGGAATGATAAGCTGATTTAAAGGTGGAAATCACTATGCATGTGTCTTATTCATTTATTGCTTCAACTGTTCATTTTCTAGATATTGTGTGATTAATGATATGGTTTGAAATTTATTTCAGAAATAATTACTTTCAATAATCTACTTATTTGACTGAGATCATAAGGAATTTAATTAGTTAGGGTTGTGGAAAATTTACACAAAACAATATCAAATGATTCTAATGCAGGAGGTGGCTAAATGATTATCATGCATGAGATGGCTAGGATAAACCTTAGCCACAATGGAAGATGCATGTGATGATCTTCATGCAGAACCTCTTCATCAATAGCAATATGGAAATTAGTTATTACTAGATGTGATTAACATTGATTACCATGTTTGATTCTTAGTGTGAGCCTTTTACCCTTTCCTTTAGTCTTGTCTTGATGATGCTTCATCCATTCTTTCAGTGACTTATGGATGGAACTTCATCCACTCCTTTAGCCATGCATGCAACTGCATTTCCTTTCATGTACCTATGGAGTATGGTGTCCTGCCACTTTCTAATGCTTTATTTAGTCATTTAAACTATTACATCTTCCCACTGAGATTTAACCATGAACCACATCAACTCGGATGACTCGTTTCTACATGCCATACTGACCATATACATATTACAATTGTATATCTAAGGTTGATGCTGTGAGTTATAAGAATTCTACTATGGGAAGAAACAAAGTGATTATGGATGCAGATAGTAAACTAAGCAACTGTAGAGGCGATTAACAAACCAAGGGACTACAAAGGCATATAACAAACTAGGGAAATGCAAAGGGGGATAACAAACCAAGCAACTATAGAGGAGTATAAAAAAACAAGTGACTACAGATATAATGTATTGTTTTCATTCCATTATGTAGAATGTTGATTATTCCAAACAATGAGTGTTTGAGTCCCCAATAGGCATTGGATTCTCTTACTCAAACAAAAGATCTAATTATTTAGAGCATAGTGATGATAAATGAACTGATAACATGTGAAGTGTTTATTTTTCTAAAAACATATGTAGATAATAGTTTACCTTGGCTTATTGAATTTTTTCCTTTCTATTTGAATAACCTTCCAAGGAGAATAAATAATAAGTGGATTTCCACAAAAAATTTCAAGAAAGAGATTGTTTCAACTCCATTAGGTTCTTTGGTTTTGTTTGCTTGGTACTTTTAGATATTGTAGTTTATTATTTTAGTGTTTATACATTTCAGTAGAGGTTTCTTTCATGGGTTTCTCTTTCCATATTTTGCATAGATATGAGATCCACAACAACAAGAAGTAGGGATTTTAGTTGTATTCTCAACCAAAATTACATGTTGTTTCTGCTACTTTCAACTTTAGTGTTGGGAAGCAATAATTACTTGTAATGTACCTACAGAGGGTAATATGGGGTACCTAGGGAGGTACCCAAGGGCGATAAGGACATATAGGTGGCCATATAGTGCGAAAGAAATAATTGTGAGAAGAATTACTAGAAGGTTCCACCTATTAGAAGGTACAATTAATATTAATGCGCAAAAGAAGTTTTTGAAGCTTTGATATAAGAAAAAGAAAATTATAGTGCAGGATATTTCTCTTATTAAAAAAGAAGGGCCCAAAGGGGCACTTGAAGAAGTCCTTGCAAAGAAACTCATTGTAGTACCTATTGACACATCAAATGAATATTCTGAGGTTGAATTAGATGAAGAGCCTACACAAGCACATGAAGAAAAGACACAATAATGGCATAAAAATGAGCTAAATGACTCAAAGGAACACCATGTTGAAAATCCCAAGTAAAATGTATCGATGGCTAAGGTTGATGTATACCCACACCACCTGGAGAAACAACAACCATCAAGGCAAGAGTGTGAGTATCAACAAAATTATGGACCAACATGGAACCAAAAAGACAACTAATATGGAGGCACATCAAGGACTAAGAGAAATGCATGGAGATCTCAAAGTAGCACAATGACAACATGGCACCAAAGGAACAGTTGAAATCAAGATCAAGGTGATAAAGAAGTAGTTGGATCCCATGGTCACATTTCACCAAGATGGATGGATGCTCGTGTTTGGTACTAGTTGGCTACATTGCTTAGCTAATCATATTATATCGCTTCCTCTCATGTTTCGAGGACGAAACATGCAAAGTGAGATGGAATGTAATGTACCTAGGGGGGTACCCATGCTGGATAATGATAGATAGGTGGCCACATAGTGTGTAAGCAATAATTGTAAGATTGTTTATTAGAAGGTTCCTTCACTAGAAAGTTTCTAGAAGGTTAGAGAAAATTGTATAAAGAAGTAGAAGTAATGTAATGATATCTCTTATGAAGCATATTGTAATTGTAGCAAGCATGGCTTGTAAAATGATTCCTTCCATACAAAATGTTTAATAGTGTCACCTTACTTTAAAGGTTTTCGCTACAATTCTTGAGTATTCATTATTTTATTGTCTATTATGTAAATCTATTACGCTATTATCAAGGTAATTTCTATTTTATATTTTCAAATCTATTAAGATACACAACATTACTTCCCTTGATTCTCTTTGCATCATCAAAAATTATCTAATTTCATGAGTTGGATTGCAATTACATTTCTTATCATTATTCATGCCAGTTTTAAGGTGCAGTTTCATGAGTTGGATTGCAATTACATTTCTTGTCATTATTCATGCCAATTTTAAGATGTTGTTTTCTAATTTATGCTTGTTATTTACCTTACCGAGTGTGTTTGTGTAAAATCAATTTCCTCTCTATAAAGACAGATAGAAAGATAAGATGATGAGTGCTTCTACTTATACGTGTACCAAGCATAGTGGGTCAATCTATGCCTTCATATGTTCTTATCATGGTTTCACGGGATCTTATAATGGTGGTGTGATCCACATCATTTGGTCATCAAATTATTGGATAATATAAAATCCTTGTAGTAGGGATCAAATTTCAAGGCCACTATCATATTTCAATGTGATGGGTTCCCATCGTTCGTTTTATTTCTTTTCCAAAAGGGGAAAAATCAAAATTTCAAGAATCTTCAATCGTCTTCCATTTTCGACACTGTTCAAGAAATTGTAAATATATTAATATTTATTGATAATAAAAAATTAAAAAAATCATCCAAATCACTTTGACAACTGCACTTAAATAATAACAAATATTATATTCTTTTTAATCGTTTTTTTAATATAAATTATTTCTAAGTGAAAATAATAATAAATATTATATTAATTTTTATAATCTTTTTTTAATATAAATTAACAAGTAATGTTAATATAAAAATCTCTTTTGTTAATATAATATTTTTTTGTCAATTATCAAACAGTATTAATATAAGGTGTTGTTTAACTGTTTTGTGTTTTTTTTTTTTATCAAATACAAAATAACAATTTTTTGTTATTTAAATTGCATTTTTTTATTATATAAATAGAATTAGTGTGATAAAAAACCCTTAGAACATTCTAATTATACAAATTTAACCACTCAAATTTACAGACTCAACACTTTCTCATCAAATTTCAAACAAAAATAAACAAAAAAAAATCCCCAAAATAAAAAAAAATCATAAAAAATTTAACCTACAACTTAATATAATAACTTTTTACTTTATTCTAAAAAATAATAACTTCAACCCTTGTATCACCCTCACCTTAAATGAATCTAACACTCGACAAAATATAACGTGTATGTTGAGGACCCTAAAATGAAATATAACACTCAACAAACAAAATATAACATGCAAATATAATATATAATATGCGGTGTGAAAAATGAGTATTTTTTAATAAATTTTTAAATTAAAAGAAATATTAATTTTTTTTAACTTAAATATTAAGTGGTTAAATTNATGAAATATAACACTCAACAAACAAAATATAACATGCAAATATAATATATAATATGCGGTGTGAAAAATGAGTATTTTTTAATAAATTTTTAAATTAAAAGAAATATTAATTTTTTTTAACTTAAATATTAAGTGGTTAAATTCAATAATATTATCAATTATAAAATTTAATGGTAAAACGTATTATTAATTATGTAAATAATATATTCAAATCAACAATAGTATTAACCATAACACTTAAGAGTCAAATATATTATGAATTAATTGGTAATTAATGTGTTTTTCAACTGGTTTAGTCAAACATATTATCAACTAAATGGATAATTAACGTGTGCTTCAACGAGCTTTATTTCTAGGCTGAAATCCCCGATAAATAGATTTAGATCTTGGAAAAGAAAATAGTGTACGGAATCAAAATGTTCGGAGATAGATTTTGTTTTGATTCAATTCAATAATATTCTTAACCATGAAATTTAAGGAAAAAACATATTATCAATTATATAAATAATATGTAAGAAGAATTAATGATCAAACAAATGTTCTATATAAAGAATATGGTCAATTTTAGGAAAGTATTTTAATATATTTGTTTTTATATGATTAATTATATCAACTATAAAACTAATTATATCAATTATTATAATTGGGTGTTGTCTAACTGTTCTATGTTTTTTCCTCCCTCATTAGAATTTGACAACATAAATTTGTACGAAATCACAACTTTATGTTGTTTAAATTGCATTTATGAATGCAGAAATCGATTCAGTGTGCTGAAAAACTCCTAGAGCACTCGGATTATACAGATTTAACCACTCAAATATGCAAATCCAACAATATCCTACCGGATTTTAGGCAAATATCTTTAGAAAATATGCCCGGAAAAAGGAAAAAACGTAGCACATTTAGACTACGACTATTGATTTTACTCAAGATATATAAAGTGAAAGTGTGATCTAACTATAGTCACCATGTTCAACCATAACCATGTTAGTCATACTAACAAAGTTACCAATTTAACGAGAACTTTCCAAAGTTGTTTTTTTTTAAGAGGTCGCATTTAGAGGCTACTTTTACCCTTGAATCAAAATGTGGCAATATCGGTAGTACATTTTTTGAGGGGTGGTTGAAATTATGACTTATTTGAAATCACGACCTTGATAAAAACCGTAAAACCTTAAAATTGACCTTCGAATCTAAAAGTGATCCTATCAATCCCT
>SNQJ01S0178819.1:0-17580 GCA_010110895.2 Picea sitchensis | reverse complement strand
GCCAAAATGCCTTTCGGACTGATGAATGCAGGAGCAACATTTCAACGAGCCATGGACATAGCCTTCATCGGGGAGAAAGACCAGTTCATGGTAATCTATCTAGATGACATCATGGTCTTCTCCAGGACAGACAAGGAGCACTGCTGCCACTTGAAGAGGGTTTTCCTTAAGTGTCGAAGGTTTGGCCTATCTTTAAACCCCAAGAAATCTTTGTTCGCTATGCAAGAAGGGAAGCTATTAGGCCATATAGTGTTAGCAGAGGGAGTAAGGATTGACCCTAGCAGGGTAGAAGTGCTTAAGACCCTGTCACTTCCCAGATCTAAGAAGGAAGTTCAGGCCTTTTTGGGGAAGATAAATTTTCTTAGGAGATTTGTCTCAAATTTTGCTGAGTTGGTGAAACACATCACAACCATGCTTAGGAAGGGAAATGAAGTGAAATGGACTACTGAACCCAGGGAATCTTTTGTCCAAATAAAGAAGGCATTGACTGACGCACCTGTGCTAATCAGCCCTGATTATTCTAAATATTTCCTGATCTTTTCTTTTGCTTCTTGTGATACAGTAGCAACAGTTTTGTTGTAGAAAAATGAGCAAGGGCAAGAGAAACCTATTTCCTTGTTTAGAAAGGCATTGAGAGATGCAGAACTCCAGTACGAGATCATGGAGAAGCAGGCTTATGCCTTGGTGAAAGCCCTCAAAGATTTCAGAGTCTATGTCTTGCACTCAAAGATCACTGTGTACGTTCCTTCTACCTCTGTGAAGGACATCCTCGTACAACCTGACATAGACGGGAAAAGAGGTAAATGGATTGCTAAGATCCTGGAATTTGATCTCGAGGTTAATCCCACCACATTGATAAAGGGGCGGGGTTTAGCCAAGTTGCTGGATGAATCCAATTGCAGAGCCTTGGGAACTAACTTCATCAACGAGCAAGCTAAGTCATCCGATGAGCATTTCCAGAGTGCCCTATCACTAGTAGCATGCGCCTGGTACAAGGATATCTTGTATTTTCTGCAAGAATTGAGGCCTCCTGATGGAATGGAAAAGAGCAAGGCAAGAGCTTTAAAGCTCAAGGTGGTAAGATATTGCCTTATCGACCAAACCTTGTACTGGAAAGACCCTTTAGGGGTATTCTTAAGGTGCCTGGGCCCACAAGGAGCTCAGCAGGTTACATTTGATTTCCACAGTGGCCTTTGTGGGGGGCATCATTTCTGGAAGACCACAGCCCATAAGATCCTCCGAGATGGGTATTACTGGCCCACTTTATTCCCTGATGTCTATAAAGAAATAAGAGCTTGCATCAAATGCCAGAAGTTCTCAGGTAAGAAGCAGCTCAAACCTCTGCCATTAAAGCCTGTAGTGGTTTCAACACCCTTTCAGCAGTGGGGATTGGACTTCATTGGAGAGATTCATCCTCCCTCAAGTGGCCAACACAAATGGATCCTCACTGCGACAGATTATTTCACCAAGTGTATAGAGGCTATTCCCACCAGGAGTACTTCCCACAAAGTAATTATCAGCCTCCTGGAGGATATCATAGCCAGATTTGGCTGTCCTAGAAGAATTGTCACTGATAACGCCACCCCCTTCAAGTCTGAGCCTCTGGTCAAGTTATGTGAACAGTTTGAGATTTCACTAATTCACTCTACTCCCTATTATCCTCAGGGAAATGGACTGGCAGAGTCTTCCAATAAAATCTTGATCAATCTCATTAAGAAATTGCTAGAAGACAATAAAAGGGCCTGGGATTTGAAGCTCAAATTTTCTCTATGGGCTGATCGGGTGACAACCAAGAAGTCCCTGGGCATCTCACCTTTCCAACTTGTTTACGGAACAGAGGCTGTTTTCCCTACTCAGCTCACCTTATCTGTGGCAAAGTTCCTCCAGGACCTTGAAGGAGAGCCTGACAATATGGTCAGAAGGATTCATCAGATGATGGAAGTTCAGCAGATTAGAGAACAGGTCATGAATAGGGCCTACGATCATCAACAGAAGATCAAGAAGGCTTTTGACAGGAAGGGCAGAAAGAAAGAATTCGAGCAGGGTGATCTGGTGCTCAAATGGGATGCACCCAGGCAGGACAGGGGCAAGCACAGTAAGTTTGATGCCCTCTGGTTTGGGCCTTTCAAGATTCTTGAAGTATTTTCGAACAACACTTACAGGTTACAGGATCTGGAAGGTGAAGAAGTTTTTAGTGGCCCAGTGAATGGGCATTTCTTGAAAAAATGTTTTTTGTGAGCCATAGTCGGCTCTTTTGTTTCTGTAAATATTGTTTTTGTTTTCAGGTTAATAAATGACTCCATAGCCCAACAGCAAGGCACTGAATCTGCAAAAAGTGTTCTTAGAGCATCATAGGGATGACTCTATCCCCCATGGAGCCTAATGTTAGCGACATTTCTGGTAAAGGGGGTTAGAACGCGAAGGAGTGGGTGAAAAACCCATTTATTATAAGCTCGGGGTGCAAGTGCACTTGTGATTAAGTGGTTGGAAAATTTGGACGACAGATATTCGCGTGCCCGGATCAACAGTGCACATGGGATTCCGGAGCCCCCCCGCCTTTCTACCTTTAAGTGGAGGGGGGGGTCCAAAATCGGGGGTGCACCTCTTCAACGGCTATGATCGAAGCACCCGGATCAACGGTGCGTAGGGTGATTCCGGACCCCCCCCGCCTTTCTACCTTTAAGCGGAGGGGGGGGATCCAGAATCAAGGACGCATCTTTCCGACGACTGTGATTAAAGCGCCCAGATCAACGACGCATATGCAATCCAGACATCCTCTGTATTTCCTTGTTTAATCGACATGGGGCCCCCTCCCTGTCGTGTCATCTTGTCATCTGTTCTCCACCTGACCGTGCGATGAGGCTCACTCCCTTTAGCCCCTTCCTCATCCTCCAACATCTGTCCATCTCCCCTCTTCGGGTCCATATGGTCCCTTTCCCATCTCATCATCCACTCACCGCCTGCCATGTGTCCTGCTCCTTTCCACGTCAACCTCCCACTAAAAGCGAGCCCATTATATCTTATCTCCTGCCCCCTCCGCCTATTGCCTTTCGCCATGTGTCTTCCTCTGTCGCCCCTCTCACACCTCGTCACTTCCTATCACACCCTCATAGTTTTGGTGCCACCACTCCCGTTATGCCACCCATCCTTCGTGATGGCCTCCATGCCTATCCATCAGGCTGTTCAGCTGATCCAGGTGGCAGCGCGAAGGGTCTTCCACGTCGCAGAAGTGACGAGTTGGCCTGGCCATCCTCAATCCCAATAAAGCAGTTATTGAAGTAGTTGGTGGTGGTTAGACATCGCCTCCGCCATAATGGGAAAGTCTGGCGATGAATTAAAGGCACGTCGATTCACCCTCAGAACTGTCAGAGGTTCGATTGCGTCTTCCATAAGTTGCATGATCATTTAGAGACGACAACTGCAGATTGTTAGAAGCCATGCAGATGCAATGTGTTTAATGCAATGTCTCGATATTGTTGTTGTAGTGGTTTTGAGTATATGTGGGCATTTATGCCATTTTGGTATCGATCGATGGTTGAGAAGAGCTCCCGGTTGTAAAGCTTTAATGAAGCACTGATACTCTGGTTATGTATGGAATTTTGAGACTTCTTGCCTTATTAATGCCAGTTTCTTTTACGTCTTTGTTATACTGTGTTAGAACAACTCGGAATTGGAGGATCCAGTCGAGCTGTAGCTGTTATAGGATGATGTTGTCATGGATCACTGTAATAGTTGCGCTATTTCTAATCAGTTCTTGTGACTTTCCCAGCGCTCAGTGACTTGGAATTGGAGGATCCATTCAAGTCCCCTCTCAGTTTCTTGAGATCCTGAACCAAGCTGATCTTGCATTCAGAGTCTTTCTTCTGCAAACTGCCGAAAGCCTGTTGCTCAAAGTTGTTTGTCCACCTTTTCTTATCAAGTCTTCCACCTGACCATCTTTTAATCAACCCTGACCATCTTTTAATCAACCCACTGACTGAAGTTAGATCAAGACCTCATTTGTCCTTTACATGCGAGACCCAGTCCCCGAGTTAGAGTGATATCTCCTTGAGTCTCTACCCATCTGATCATCTATTAAAACAATCGTGACATAAAACTGATGGGTGTCAGGCTCTGCTCCTGCAAGCAATCCAAGAGTGACTTCCGACGCTAACACCACCCAAAAGAGATATTGATTTCTTTATCAATATGATGCCCGAAGAAGCTCCAATATCTAAGACTCCTTACAAGATGAGCACACCTAAACTGAAGGAATTGCAAATGAAACTTGAAGAACTTCTTAAGAATGGGTATGTATGCCCAAGTGTGTCACCTTGGGGTGCTCCAATATTGTTTGTAAAGAAAAAGGATGGAACCTTGAGACTTTGCATATATTTCAGGCAGTTGAACGAGGTTACTATGAAGAACAAGTATCCTTTGCCAAGGATAGATGATCTCTTTGATCAATTAAAAGATGAAAAAATATTCTCAAAAATTGATCCCAGGTCAGGCTATCATCATGTAAGAATTAAAGAATAAGACATCAACAAGACTGCTTTCAGAACTAGGTATGGACATTATGAGTTCACAGTGGTGTCCTTTGGGTTAACAAATGCACCGAATGTTTTCATGTCTCTCATGAATGGTGTATTCAGGAATTACTTGGATAAGTTTGTTATTGTCTTCTTGGATGACATTTTGATTTATTATAAGTCTAAAAAAGTGCATGAGAAACACTTGAGAATGGTGTTACAGGTTTTAAGGGAGCATCAGTTGTATGCCAAGTTGAGCAAGTTCTCATTTTACCAGAAGCAAATCCATTATTTGAGCCATATCATCTCCAAGGAAGGGATAGCAGTAGATCCAGAAAAGATAAATTCCATTGAAAGTTGGCCAACACCAAGGAATGTATCTGAGGTAAGATCATTCATGGGTCTTCAAAGTTACTACAGAAGATTCATTGAAGGGTTCTCTCAAATATTGCACACCTAATTACTTCTTTGTAGAAGAAAGGTGTAAAGTTTGAATGGAAAACAGATTGTGAAAGGAGTTTCCTACACTTGAAGCATTTATTAACAAGTTCTCCAATACTGAGGATTGTTGATCCAAATGAAGATTTCATAGTATGAATTGATGCATGTAATGAAGGACTTGGTGGAGTCCTTAGTTAGAATGGATATGTGGTATGCTATGAGTCAAGGAAATTGAAAGAGCATGAAAGCCACTATGAAACTCATGATTTTGTGCTGACATCCATAGTGCAAGCCTTGAAGATGTGAAAGAACTACCTCATGGGAAAAAGGTTTGAGTTGAGAACATACCATAATGGTCTAAAATACTTGTTTGGACAACCAAATCTAAATTCTAGGAAAAGCAGATGGTTGGATTTCATCAGTGAGTATGAATTTGACATAAAACATATCAGAGGTAAATAAAACAAAGTGGATAATGCACTCAACAAGAGAGTGCATGAGATGCATGATACAACCATTAGCATGTGTGAATCAGACTTGAAATATAAAATTCTAGAAGTTGCAAAATCAGATCAGAAATACATGGAGTTAAAGGAGAATCTTCAACAAGGTAACTTACAAGAGAAAGCTGAAGATTATAAGTTGTAAAGTGATGAAATTATCAGGTACATAGGAAGAATCTATGTTCCAAATTCTCGGGCATTGAAGGATCTGATATTGGGAGAAATTCACAATGTACCTTATGTTGGACACCCACGTTATCACAAGACTATTGCAGCTGTCAAGAGCCAATATTATTGGCCAAGCATGAAGAAAGAAGTTGTTGAGTTTATTGCCAAGTGTTTGGCATGCCAGAAGGTCAAGGATGAGGATAGACATATAGATGGAATGCTACAATCATTGCCCATTCTTGAGTGGAAGTGGGAAGTGGTAATACTGGACTTTATCACTAATTTTCCCAGAACCAACAAGAGACATGATTCTATCTTAGTAGTGGTGGACAAGCTTACCAAACTTGCCCATATTATTCCAGTAAATCTTACTCCAAGGAAACTAACATTGCTGATATTTATCTAAAAGAAATAACTAGATTGCATGGAATTCCCAAGACAATTGCGTTTGATAGAGATCCAAAATTTACTTCAAACTTTTGGAAGGGATTTCGAACAAATATGCATTTTAGCACAAGCTATCATCTAGAGTCGGATGGGCAGACAGAAAGGGCGAATATAGTAATTGAAGATATGCTAAGAATGTATGTCATGGATAAACCATCCAAGTGGGAGGATTATCTACACTTGGTAGAGTTTTCTTACAACAATGGGTACCAAGCATCCCTAAAGATGAGCCCATTTTATGCACTCTATGGAAGAAAATGCAATACTCTAGTCAGTTGGGACAACCCAACAGAATGCACAGTAGTTGGACCAAAACTACTCAGGGAAATGGAAGAACAAATGATAAAGATTAAGCAAAATTTAAAGACTATGCAGGATAGGAAGAAAAGTTATGCTGATAACGAAATAACTCATAGGTAATTTAATGTGGGTGATCATGTGTTTATGGAATTAAAGGCCAATAGAAGTTCCCTTAAATTGGGAAATTGTTCAAAGTTGGTAGTAAGGTTTTGTGGGCCATTTGAAATCTTGGAAAGGATTGGTCTTGTGTCTTATATGCTTGCCTTGTTTGCATCAATGCATATTCATAATGTATTCAATGTATCCTTACTTAAAATATATATACCTGATACTAATCATGTCATTGCTTGGAATGTGATTCAGGTGGAACAAGAAGGCGATTTTCAAGTGCATTTGGTGCACATATTGGATCAGTAGATCAAGAATCTCTGGAATTGATCCATAGAGATAGTAAAGGTCCAATGGACATGGTACATCCCTGTTGATGCGACTTAGGATCATGACGATGTTATGCGGGTAGAATACCCACACCTTTTTGAAAAACTTTTGAAATTTTGATTGTACATGTGTATATACTGCATTGAGGACAATGCATAAATAAGGGGGAGGGGATTGTCATACTCCTAGGATGATCCCCACATGTAAATATCATTGTAATTGTACTTTACTTATAATATGGTGAGCTGAATTAACAATTTTGTTGGTTTGGTTCTTCGCGCATTAAGTTAGTGCGCGAGGATCTCACACCAAAGGAGTGCGCACAATTGTAAAATGATACATCGCACAATTTAATGTTTGACGTGAACTTGTGTTAGTACATAGTAATGGTGCACTGAAAGTGAAACAACTTAATGAATGAAGCATGCACAAGGGTTAGTGCGAAAGGTTGATGCACTAAGAGAAAAGGTGAACAACCTTGGATTCAATGCGCACTAGTTTAGTGCGTAGGTTTTTGAACTAAGTCTGTGAAGCCTTTTTTATACAAGTTATTATGTAAAGCACACCTATGTAAGGGCGAGAGGGTGGCACACTAAAGAAAGAGTGCACACAACCCAGAAGTTCTTCATGCACTGGTTTCAAGTGCACGAACTGTGTATTTTGAGGACGGTGAGCATGGATGCAAAAGATCAATACTTTTTTAAAGAGATGTGAATGTAATCACATGAAATTTAATGAAAATACATCCCTGTGGCAGACCAACCACGTGAAAGAGTTTGGGGTGCTTAAAACCCACTAGCTGAGGTTAAGGGGGAGGGGTTAAAGGGGCTTAAACCCAAAACTAAATATTTTATTAATATTTCTTAAAAAGTGTAATGTAAGGATATATTATTATATCCTAGGTCCTAAGGAGGGGATAATTGACGGAAGGCAGTTCTCAACGTGACAGGTGTCAATTTGGGAACATGCAGTCAAGTAGATTGGACTTAGTCCATTCTGGCATTGGAGGATCATTCATCATTCAATCATCAAGAGTGGTGGTGGGAGTGGATTGTTATGGCATAGAGTTGATTGTTTTGTCATGACTTGATTGTTCTATCATATAGCTGTTCATTTGGAGAGCTAGACTAAAGAAGCAGGTTTTCAGACCCATGGGACTTTGGATTGAAGAGGCAGGTTGTTAGGCCTATGAAATATTGCATTCTCTCTAGGTGAGAGAATTGATGGGAATTATTTCTTGAGGTGACAAACTATAGCGACAGGGCTCTGAGACTTCCAGTTCGACTTGTTGTTGAAGCCTTGGAAGGGAGGTGGGGCAACTGAAGGACTGTTGAGCATAGAAGGGGAACACTTCCTGGGGTGGGATATGCATGCGGGGAATGAGAGACTGTAGGATTTCATTGTGAATTGACATATGTGATGAAATTTCCAGTAATTGAGTCACTTGCATCTTAGTTACCTGTGACTGAGTTCCTGTTGAGTGAGATACTTTAGCTTGGTTTGGAAACCCTTACCCAAGTGGAGTTTATCCCCATCTCGGGGGTGAACCATTGTTGATATTTATGAACAGTGCGGTATAAGGCTGGGAGGAATGTGGAAGGCCTGCCTGCAGTTGGTTTTTTTATTCAAAAGATAAGTACTAACTGTGTGTTAAATTATATTTTCAGTAATAATTATACAATTGTTTTCATGGGTTTTATGTTATTTATGTTGTATCTATAATTTTGTATCATTGTGCATATATTCATTATGAATATGTAAATAATCATGTGCATTACAGAACAATTATATGTGTTAATTAGTGACAGAGTTTATTAGAGAAAATTCGATGGAATTGCTGGTAATATGGTATTAGAGCTAATGATAAGAGAAGTTAGGTGGAATGTGCCTAGCCTGGGTGGTCGAGTATGTAATAAATTGGTATCAGAGAAATAGAGTTTTTAAGTTGCATTGCCCAACAAGTGGCTGGGGGTCTTATAATATTAGTATGCTAGCTTATATGGAAATATTTATTATTAGTTTTTAAATATGATATGAATTTTTTATAATATGTTATTAGATAATTTTTTGTAAATAAAAGAAAATATATATTACCTTAAAAGCATCAAATCAATACAATGTTCATAGTTTTCCACCTGTTCCACCACAGCAGGGAAACACGAATAGGTGGCTTGTAGAAAAACTTAGAAAACATAACTGAAACTATAAAGTATCACGTGACAAATGTCAAGCTCCAGAAATACGATGTGGCTAGTATCATGCACCGGAAAATGTGTCTCATATTAGGGAACAAAACATGGTTGTTTCCATACACCAAAGAATTTAACAAAACTAAAAATATATGAAGTTGGTTCTTGATATGAAAAAAGAAAGAGAACTTAGAGGTTTGGTGAAACCGGACATCCATTAGTGTTGTAGGTGAAGACGAACCTTTGTTTGCAAGTTGGACAACATGTTTTATCCGGTGCACCCACCAGGGAGTCGAACATGAGGTCCATGCATCGACTGAGGATGTTCTGATTATGAAGTTGATCCTCTAGGTTCCGCCACATATCAAAGATAATTTGAAGGATGCTATTAGATAATTTTAATTTTCAAAGTATTTTATTTTATTTTTAAGTATTTTATATTTTAAATATTTATTTTATTTTTTAAGTATTTTGTGTTTTGTATAATTTGTTATTTAATCTAGTTTTAAGAGATACTTTGGTTTGATAACCACCATAAAAATATCAGATCTATAGTTTTGGTGATTTATTTATTTATTTTTTATATGATCTTTACTTTATGATTTTATATTATCAAGAAGTTTGATGTTGTATAATTTATAGAGAAACTTGGAGAAAAATCCAACAAATCCAAAATCTTATTATAATTAATAACAATCTTTATATTAAAAAAAATTCATCCTACATAAGCCTTCTTTTGAAGTTGGGTTTCACCCATTAAAAGTAAGGTTGTGACCATGTATTTAATCTACAAACATAAACTAATTTATGAAGAATTGGAGCATTCCTAACATTGCCTCAAAATACCAGTAAAAGTCATTGAAAACTTAAGAGACTGTATGTTAGACATGTAATCCTTGGGATTGCATTACTGTAAAATTATTTTAAATATGAAGAGCCATAGGTGATAGGAAGAGTCATCTGTTTGAGAAGACAAACAATCACTTAGATTGTATTTATGCACCTCTCATATCAATGCAATACACATCATTGTGGAGTTATATTTGTTTCCTAATTCCTGGCCTGATAGTGGTATAAGAGTGTAGGTTAACTCCATGATTTCCCTTGCCATTTTATTCCTTCCTCACGTACAAAAAATGCCTCTTGAATCTTGCTTGTCCATTTATTGATTATATGATCGATTCCTGTTGACTGTACACACTAGGGTTTCTCTCCCTCATTTCTCTCGATCATGTGGTTCTTCACATAACTGGTACTTAACAAAACTCACGCCCCCATCACCTTTCGATTATTCTTTGCTCACAGGCTACCTTGTCTGAGATTTCAGGAACCCTACACTTCTCTTTAGAATGCATAGAACCCTATGCTACTCTCTCGACTTGCCTTTGCTTACCCTAACACACATATCTTCGCAACTTGTTGCACCTTGATCGACTTGTTTCCATCTTCGACCTCAAGAAAACCCATGTGCATATCTTCACGGGATTGCATCCGCACCCGGTTCAACCTAAAATATGGGAGTCAAGGAATGATACTAGAGAAGTCAAGGACTGATACGAGAGTCATACATGATTGTGAGACCTTCATTGATGGTGTGAAGAATAAAACCTTATGACTGGTCACTTCTTTCAAGTGTTTAATGAAATCCTCCAGTGCATGATTCACACCCTTCTCTAGTATGGGTATCATCATATTCTATACGAGAGTTCTTGAAGTAAGATAGTGTTCTATTTCGCCTCACTGCCCTTCCTTGAGAGTTTGACCACATACCAATGCACAAAGGCAATGCATTTGCATAAGGTGATGACTTTTGAGTTTAGGGTTTCTCATTATGTATTTTGATCAATTTACTTATACTTCCATTTGATCACAATCCTTTCCATAAAGTCTTTATTATGGAGTTGTTGGTCAATGTTGCTTGAATTTATTTGGAAAAAGGAACAATATAGCAGGCATTGTTATGAATATGTGGCTATCAGATTTGAAACCATGATTGAAGAGATTATAGAGGCCAAAAGGATAACTATTTGTAACAACTAGACTCAATAATATATCTTTCCTCCTTCATTTCATCTTCAATAAGACACGAAAGGACACAGAAAGAAGGAGCTCAGAGGAAGGAGGGTTTGGCATAATCTTCGTCAGAGATATGATTTTCACTGTACCCGTTGTAGAAAGAATGGGTCAAATGAAGCCACTAACTAGAAAATTCCATGGGAGAAGATCAAAGAAAGACATAATCGAAAATAAGACATAGGTAAAACTTCAAAACCAACAAAAGGTAAAGCACCTTCTCATTACATTGTTGCCCATTGCAATATAGGAGTAATTGAATATTTTTTTAACACTTCACTTGCTTCTTGGGGAGATGCATGGATTTTTGAAATAGGTGCAACCTCTCACATGACATTTTAAAGAGACTTCTTTGAAGAATTCGATGACAATGTAGATGGCATAGTTTATTTTTCAGATAGATCAAGTCTCAAAACCTTGGGAATGGGCACCGTTAGACATAAGCTGCCTGGATTCCTAGATTTTATTCTTCATGATGTGATCTATATTCCTAATATACAAAGGAGTTTGTTGTCCCTTGTGCACATCAGATAGCAAGGCCAATCTGTTCATATGATCGGTGGAAAATTTAAAATACAAAAGGATTATGATAACATGCTTGTTATGACCAAAATGGAAGATGGAATACTATTGAATTTGAATGGGACATATACCCATACGCAAAATGTTTCATACCTCTCTCATCACAGTGAAGGTATAATGTCATCTAGTTTTTTGTGGCATGCTAGATTTGTCCATATCAATTATGACAACCTCTGTTTATTGAGAAAGAATGGTGTTTATGGTTTGCCTACTATTCCTAGGAAATTGAAACAATGTGTTTCTTGTATCCTTGGAAAGAACAACAAACAACCCTTTCATGATTATAATTCTAGAGCATGTATAAAACTTGAATTGATTCATTCTAATTTGTGTGTCCCTATGCATGTTCCTTCTGTAAATGGGAACAAATATATCATGAATTTTATTGATGATTACACTAGGATGTGTTGGGTGTAATTGTTGAAAAATAAATCACAAACTTTTGAAACTTCTAAAAATTTCCATGTATGGATTCAAAATGAAGCTCAGTCTCGTATTGGCCATCTTCACATTGATAATGGAAGAGAATATACATCTAATGAATTTGAAAGCTAACTTCACCAACATGGGATAAAACATCAAACCATAGTTCCATACAATCCCCAACATAATGGTGTGCTTGAATGGATGAACAAGACACTCCTAAATATGGTTCATTCCATGTTTTTTTTCAAGAATGTTAAATTGATGTTTTGGGTTGATGCAATTTTATGTTTGATTTATGTCAAAAACATGTGTCCATCTCATGCTCTTAAAAACAAGTCTCCATATGAAATGTGGTATGGCCAAATTCCTTCGGTGAAATTTTAATGATGATTACACTAGGATGTGTTGGGTGTTGTTGAAAAATAAATCACAAACTTTGAAACTTCTAAAAATTTCCATGTATGGATTCAAAATGAAGCTCGGCCTCGTATTACATATCTTCACATTGATAGTACGAAGAGAATATACATCTAATGAATTTGAAAGCTAACTTCACCAACATGGGATAAAACATCAAAACCATAGTTCCATACAACTCTAACATAATGGTGCTTTAAAATGGATGAACAAACAAGACACTCCTAAATATGGTTCATTCCATGTTTTTTTTCAAGAATGTTAAATTGATGCTTTGGGATGATGCAATTATATGTCAAGTTTATGTCAAAACATGTGTCCATCTCATGCTCTTAAAAACAAGTCTCCATATGAAATGTGGTATGGCCAAATTCCTTCGGTGATGCATCTTAGGGTCTTTGGTTCCAATCTTCGCTATGCCTTTGATTCCTAAGGATCAAAGAAGCAAGCTTGATGCAAGGAGTGAGAAGAGAATCTCTTGGGGTATTCAAATACCACCAAGGGATATTGTATTTACAATGAGAAAAACTTGAAATTAATCCTTTCCAGAGTTACAAATTGATCATCTGGAAGATTCACTCGTGAAACACATATCATGAATTTGATGATGATTCCACATCTTGAAAGGGGATCCCTATCTTGAATCTCCTTTTGTAGCAACATCTCTCCCCACATGAATAATTTCCTGCCACTTCATCAAAACCTTAATATCATTTGGATGATGTGATCAAGAGGATTGAAAAGAAAAGGCTTGATGAGAACTCAACAACATATCAATCAACTGAGCAACCTAGAACATCTCAGAAAGGTCCACCAAATGTCTCATAAAAACACTTGAAAGTGTCCATCCCGATGATTTACAAGTAGCTAGAATGTCCTCAAGACAGATGAGGTAATGTAGATAATTCAAACTCAAGTGATGTAGATGACATGGATGTTTCATATGATTGTATTCTCGAAGTTTATCTACTAAACTTAACCAAACTTCCTTAAATAAGTTACTTCTCATGATGCATGAAAAGAAGCCATGCATAAGGAATATGATGCTCTCACCAATAATGGGACATAGAAGTTGTTGGACCCTCCATATAGAACTCGAACCAATAGGTTGCAGTGGTATTTAAGAACAAGTATATTCCAAATGGCTCACTTGAAAGCACAAAGCAAGGCTTATAGGAAAAGGATTTGCACGTAGTTAGTGTTTACTATGAGAAGAGTTTTTCCCCACACAACAAAATGGCTATCATTTGTACCTCTATTTTCCATGGCAAGCATAAGATGGATGGAAAATTCAAATGGATGAGGAAGACTTCTTTCTTGAATGGAGACTTGAGAGAGAATGTTTTCTGTTTCAACCAAAAGGCTTTGTTGTGAAGGGACAAGAATGTAAGGCATGCAAGCTCATAAAATCCTTAAATGGCTTGAAACAAGCACCACGAACATGGCATGAAAAGTTAACTGAACAACTTCTCAAGTTGAATTCCCCGCATTTCTAATCTTGACGCATTATTGATTAAAAATTTGTCACCGATTTCCGCCTTTGAATAATAATAAAAAATTTGATATCAGAAGAAGGAAATTTTGAACCATCATTATCTCTCATGTCGAACCCTACCTCAACTTCTTACCGCAGTATTTATGATCATTCAAAATTTCAGTCCATATGCTCAAGATATCCAAGACATTTTTGTCCAACCGCCCCAAAGAACTCTTTTTCCATATGCAACACACAACTATTTTTTCTCTTTGGTACTAAGTTTTCTCTCACTTTAGTCTCCTGAGAATACTTTCTTTATTTTCCTTTCATCTCATATTTATAATCACTAGCCACTTTCCCCTACATTCTACTCACTTTTCTTCTTATACTTAGTCTTACTTGTCTTTTTATACTTAGTCTCACTTGTCTTCTTCTTATCATACTTCTTCTTATCTCATACATATGTAAATCTCATACATACTTCTTCTTATCTCATACGCAGTATCTTCTTATCTCATACACACTTCTTTTTATCTCATGCTTAGTATAGTCTTCTCTATTTTTTATAACTAGTCCCATTCCCCATTTCCCATATCCCTCACTCTTGAACCCAATACTCTCTCCTCTTGTGGTTCCATAACCATTTCCATTTCCTCACTTCACCCACTACCTACACCTGATCCTGATACCCTCTCACTACACTCATACTCCCTACTAATTTGATCACTTATACCCTCTTTCATTCCCACACTCCCTACACCTGATCCCCTCTCATTCCATATTCCCCTCCCCTCTTGTTCCAATCCAATCTCACTACACTCACTCCCTACACTTGATCCTAATCCCTTATCATTCCCTCACTCCCTACACTTGATCCCCTCTCATTCCCTATTCTCCCTTCTCTCACGTCCATCTCCCATACTCTCCAAACTTTACATGTTTTCCTAAGTTTTATTCCTCCCATCACATTGAAACACATGACACCCTATCCAATTGAAACATCGGAAATCAAGGATACTAAGATAATATGTGTCCACCAATTTCCACACAGATGCATGGGCATTTGACCGGGGACGTGATGACTTGTTGTTGATCTGGCAAATGACTAAAAAGCATCACTTTTACTTGTTACAATTTTCCATGATCAACCTCCATAAGTTTTTTTTTTTCACATGAATGACATGGGAAAGTTTAAATTATAAAAACTATATTCTCAACTACCACAATGCATGTGGGATTTAAGATCCGGATTTTAATCAAGGGCTAATATTGATCCACGAATTAGATGGACGACTGCCTAGCATTGATTTTTCAAAGCTCATAACTCAATAATATCCGTATGAGTCCATTTTAGAAAACCATGCCCAAGGAAAGATAATTCGCTTAAGAAGACACAACGGACAAGTTCTTTCATATAAGTAGAATTTACATTATTCTCCCATATAAATTAAAATAAAAATTCAGCTGGTATTTTAATGTATTTGTTGGTGGTAATTGTTTGGAACCTCAACTCTCGAGGCTATAAATTGAGATGAAAAACTCCAAATTTTGCTCAAGAGGACTCTTTGGAAATATAGAATGGATGAATATTTCTCATAGGATGTTTTTAACATATGATAAGTCACTTATCATGCTAAAAAAATTAAATCAATGGTCCAATTGTTAAAGGCGATCAACTTGAAAATTTGGAAATAAAAGTTTATTAAAATGACTTTTTATTAAAGATGAAATGGGTCCCACTTGGAGGCATGTACTTCAATTATATAAATTCATTAATGAGAATTCAATAAAGCATTGATTAAAGTGAATTACTCCAAAAGGGAAGTGTGTGGAAACTTCTAGAAGGACAAAACCCTAACCATTTTAAGAAGCATTGGGAGTATATTTTAAAAGAGAGAGAGTAGCATCAAAGCGAAGGTTTAGAAGGTTGGATTATCAAAGTTTTATATCATCAATATGGAAATTTCATCCGTCAATAATATGCAGCCATGTCTTTGATCAACAAATAAATATCTCAAATTTTCTTCTTCTTCTTCATTTTTCTCAGTTTTATGCTTGTATTTCTAAACCTATATAAGGTTGATATTTTTGAGTGTCTTTCTTTAAATATTCCAGGTATATTTTTCCAAATATATCAATAGGAGTATTTGACAACCATATATGTGGGATGGTAATGTAGTGTTGATTGTTGGTTGTCATTGATGTCAACCCTTGAAGAAATTTCAACAACAAATTCTGGTAGCACAAAGATTTAGATAATGGACCCAAGTTTGTTTAATGTAAATAGGACTCATTATTGTATTTTCATGGTTTATAATAAGTACAAAATGGATGAACTCCAAAGTGGTCCCCCTCTTTATGGTGAAATCCCTCACTGGAAGACGCTTATGATTGAGTTATCCTAGAAGCATAGAGAACCCATGCTTATTTGTAATAATGAGATGAATGCTACCGAATTTGTCAATGAAACTATCCCATATGGATAGTTCTTTTCATACCATTTAGTATGGAGCCACATAACTCCTCACAGCTTGAGAGTTATGACCCTATTGAGGACCCCTCTATAGTCATCTAGAAGCCCCAAAGGTCAAAGCACAAAGTGGTTTAAGATATTTTAGAAGGTAACACAAAGAAGTGATGAGTGTACTATAATTCAAAGTGAATACAAAATAAATTATTTAAATAATAAATTTAATGGATAAATTTCTTAGAAGTGGGTTAACCCCAAAATAAAGAAAGTGGGCAAAGTGACCTAGAAGATGTTTTTAAGGAAGCTACTTGGAGAGTATAAATAAGAGGCAAGGCTCTCTCATTTTAGAACACACTTAAGAATATTGAATATCTATAGGTGTCTGAGGTAACCAAAGGATATCTAAGTCGAATTTCTGAGGGAAGGTGAAGAAAAGAAGGCTGGAATTCAAGGAAGGATAAATTCTTTTGATGATGCTTTCTAAGGTATGTTATTTACAAGTCATCTCACCATTTTCACAATAATTTTTTTTTTAGAATGATTCAGACCGTGAAATTTCTATTCCATTGAGGAAACATATCCAAGTATCTATGGTAAGAAACATCATCTTGTGGGTCGTTTTAGTTTTGGAGTTACACTCCAGGGAAGATAGGGTTTGTGGCTAGTCCAGAAACTAGTCTAAAATAAGTGTTTCGGGTAAAAAAGTCATAACGTCTTCATAAAAGATCCAAATTCAGTAAGACCAATTGTATTGGTTATAGTACAGTCTTTAGTATTCTATGTAATATTTTCATATCGATTCAACAAATATTCCGTGCGGGGCACGCTCTACAAGGTCACTCTCTAGAATAATCCATAATTCAACAAGGTATGCCATTTTTTCTATAACTCCTTTTCTGAGAGGTTCCAAGTAGTGAAACCTGGAGGAATTGCAAACAACACACTGAAGAACATTGTATATCATTTTTAGATATTTATTCATTACAGGTTCAAATTTATGATTATTTCAAGTTAGGGTTGTTGACTAATCCAAAACTAGTCATGTGAGACTAAAGAAAAGTTTGATGAAAATGCTAGTCTCTTGTTGTTAAAGTCAAGGAAGGTTTGCAGGTATGTGATCATATACACCAGGTCTATT
>SNQJ01S0178818.1:5128-19620 GCA_010110895.2 Picea sitchensis | reverse complement strand
TTTTTGGTGAAGGACAAAAATGCCTGGAACTGAATTTCCCCAATAAAGGGACCAGGGTTCTCTTTCATGTTATCTTCCAAGATGAAGTTATGGGAGTACAACTCACACAAAAAGTATTTCACTTTCTCTTCCTGCTCTCTAAAACATGAAACGAACTCAGAGACAATGGTGAATTTAATGGGTTTACCTGCTCTAATGTATTTCACCCTCAACAACAAATAGTGTTCCAATAAAAATAATGTATAATTGGTGGCAGGAGCCCTATAATCTATTGCATTAGTGTAGACATAACAAATCTCTTTGATTTGATCCAAATCTTTTTCTAATTGGTTTTGGACTTTATTTATTTTCCCTTGGGCTCTGGTAAGCTGAGAAAACGTTTCGTTTTCTATTGTTGATAATGCCTTAAGTTGTTTAACAGCCTTTTGCTATTCTGCCATAGTTACCATCTCACTTCTGCACTGTGTTAAGGTCTGTTGGGTTTGCACCAACTCTGTTTCCAATCTAGCAATGATGGCATTGTGTTCATGAGACTGGAATACTTCTTCAGTCTGAATAGTTGCATCTTCTATGGTTGGGGAATTTGTTTGGGCATTTACATCAATTGTCTCTAGGGGTGCAAGGAATTTTGTAGGAAGCAGTTCCTCAGGTTGGGCAAATATCTCTTTTGCTGCTGGAGCCCCTGTTTGAGGTTCCACTTCATGTTCCTCCAAAGGAGTTACTTCTTCATTTTGAACTGATGTGTCCTCTGCTGCTAGAATACTAGTTTGAGGTTCTGTTTCTGCTGTCTCTTCAGGGACATGTAACTTTGTCTGTGTCCCTATAGAACTTGTATGGATTGTTCTCCTAGGAAGTGGGTTCCTTCCCTGAGTTCTAGGCCTTTTGGTCTTCTTTCTTTCATAGGCCTTTTTGGCTAATTCCAATGGTTTTCTCAATTCTTTAATTATTTCCTTGAGTTTGCCAAATTTATGCTTTAATACTTTAATCCTTTTAACCCTTCTTCTCAACAACTTGTTTTCTTGTTTTAACTTTTTAATTATGTAGTGGCCTTTGCCCCCTATTTTCTGTTTGTGGGAAATGTCAGGGTATCCCTCATCTTGATCAGTCAACAACTTTTCCTCTATCCCTTCTATGTGCTCAGCCTGCTCTACAGGGATATTTACCTCAGAGTGAGGTTCTTCCTATTCTTCATCTTCAGGGAATGGCCTTTCTGTGTCAGGGAGGTCCACAACAGGGTGTGAGGATGAAGTTGGTCCTTCCAACCTGCTTGTGTATTTGGTGGCTGATGTCCCTAAGTTCCCTAATACTTGGGCCATTTCTATTTCGTAAATTTTAATAAACTACTCATTAAGGCATTCCAGTGATGGCTGGGTATTTTCCTGAACATTTTCTTGTGGGGTTTGTTCTATCTATCTGATTTCCTGAATGTTTTCCTATGAGGATTGCTCTGTCTGTATCATTTCCTGGTTTCTCCACGCTGTGTTATCCCTTTTCTTTTCCTTTTCTTTTCAGTGGGGGTTTTAGTCACAACAATTGTCCTTTTCCTCTTTTTCCTTGATGCCTCTACCCGTGGGATCTGAGTCTTTGTCAATTGGATGGGTTCTCCCAAGATTTCAGGTTGCGGTGATGGAAATTCTATTTGGATGGTATCTCCTTGTGCTGTCTCAATTTCTGATTGAGGTAATGGAACTTCCATTTGGGCGATGTTTGCCCCTTACTATGACATATCAATTCCCTGTGGTAGGTTTTCATGATGCAATTCAGGTTGTTCCAATTGTAGAGGCCTATTGGCCTCGATTAGATTACTCTAGGTAATTTGAGTTTGACTCAGGGAATTATTTACTATCAGTTTCACTAATCCATGGTGGCTAATGATAGTAACAAGATCCTTGGCATTTTGTGTTCTTATACCAACCTCATGTAACATGACATTTAGAAAAAATGGTAAATTGATTACTAATCGTTGTTTGAGAGATGCTAACAGTTTGAGGTGGTGTGGGTGGATCACATTGTACCTTTCATCGTAGGTGATATACTTCTGTATTACACCTGCCAATTATTTCCATGGCTCACTGAGAGCACTAGGGTTAAGTCCCTTTCCCTTTTTGTCAAGTTCCTCTCCAGGATCTGTGAAATATTCTACAGCTTCTTTGAGCGCTGTATATTTTCCAGTCCATTGTATGCCTGTGTTAGGGAGGCATGTAACCTCTGCTATGATTTGCTTCGTGATTGGAATTCGTATATCGCGAACCACGGAGACCCCTCCCTACAAGTTCTGGAAGAATTTGAGCGTGATGTTCGTGTCATATCCTTGCAACCGGTTGAAGTACTCTGTCCATCCCAGCCAGTGTAATATTTTTCTTGCCTGCTCAGTTACCTGTAGTAATGTTGGTTCTCGACGCACACTTCAGCCACCCAGATTTTCTGTGAGCGAGTGAGGATGATGATTGTTCCTTGCCACAGCTTAACTCAACCAGCTTTTGAAACAGGAAATAAAAAATATAGAACAACACTGTTCAAGTAAGAGTGTGTTTGAGATTCCTTATTATGATATGAAAGCAATTATCATTCAAGTATATTTAGATATATATAGGAAATAAACGAATTATGGTGGTTAATGAATTGTGAACAAAATTTAAGATAATTCAGAAAAATTAATCCAAAAATAGTTTGCTAAGGTATGTTAAATGATCCACACAAAAGGATAAATCTGAACTAGTGTTGGTGAAAATGTATTAGTGAGGGTCATCTCCAAAGGAGTGAATGGCATAATGGCATGCTTTGTTCGCAAAGAATCATGATTTTTTAGAAAAAGGAACAACAATAAAAACGTAGAAGGAGCAACAGTGTGGCAAAAGGAACGACGATCATTATTTTAAATGGACGATATTACCTATGAAGGGAACATAAATTGTGTGAAGGTGGCAACAATTGTTTTTTTCAAAGGAATGACAATCGTATCGTTTTACATGAACAACAACGATGATGTTTGAATTTTTACCCATCTTAATTAAATGATTGAAAAACACCCACATACATTTTTGTTTTAGCGAATCTATAATTGAGTAGTCATTAAATTCATTCAATTTCTATCGGTAAGTTTATTCAATAATTAAAGTATTGGATGGTCTAATGCAAACATGTTCATCATCTTGTGAGAACAGGGTTTATATTTACTAGATTTTTGCAAAGTGAGATAGGAGCAAGGAACAAAAAAGAGTGCTAATTATATTCATTACAATCATCTTTTCTCGTTTTTATTTCCTCATGTGACTTTTGTTAAAAAAATAAAAAAAATAAGAAAAAAACTCAATCAAATCTATAAAGAAAGATATATACAATATGTACAGTGCTGATAAAAAAATTCATCATTTATGAAATTAAAGATGAAAGGTTACCTTCCCAGACAACTAAAATCTGAACAGTAGGGTCCTTACTTACTTCTTGGCAGAAGGATTCTTTTGAAAGCAGCTGATGGTAGAGTCGTAACCGATGTCCATTTAACAAAAAGGAAGAACCAGATCCATCGATGGTGATTAAGGTGACAGTGCCACTGTTATGCACTTCATAAATCTCATATGGTCCGAGCCACCTTGTCTGTAATTTTCTAGGAAAGTCATGAAATCTGGAATCATAGAGAAGCGCCCAATCACCTTTTTGGAATGATTTCTTCTTGATATGTTTATCGTGCCAGTTAGCTCTATGTTGTTGAATAACAACTGTACACTCCAGGGTGGACAATCGTGCTTCATCCAACTCATTAAGCTGTTGTAGGAACTGTTTATGTGCCTCTGTAAGATCTAGTCCAATCTCCTAGGCCATCCTTAGAGTCTTGATCTCAAACTCGCCTGGAAAGATAAATTCTTTACCATAGACTAAATGATAAGGAGAGTAGCCAGTGGTGTTATGCCACATTGTAGGATAAACCCATAAGGAATTTGGAAGCTCGATTTCCCAATTCTGACGGTTTGTTGAGACTGTTTTTGTCAAAATTGCCTCCAAGAGTTTATGGGTACTTTCTACTTGCCCATTTTCCTATGGGTGGTATGGGGAAGTAACTCTGTGTTTAATATGATAATTGTCCAGGATGGTCGTGATTCTATGGGCTGTAAACTGCGACCCTCCGTCAGTGATTACTTCCCTGGGTAATCCGTAGCATACAAATAATTTAAAAAGAAACTTAATGACTACCTCCTCTGATGTGTTTGATAAGACTTCTGCCTCTAACCATTTGTTCATGTAGTTTGTTGCGACTAGTATATATGCCTTCCGGTTTTATTTTGGATTGAAGGGGCAAACAAAATCCAATGCCCATATTTCAAAGGGTTCTGTGACTATTTGTGCTTGTAGTGGCATTTCATCAGCTTGGTCAGGTCAGCCCATTCTTTGGTAGTTGTCACAGGCTTGGACATATTTCTTTGCATCCTTAAATATTGAGGGACAATAATAACCCATATGTAATATCTTGTGACCAGTTCGACGTTCTGAAAAATGTCCACCATAGGGCTCATCATGACCTGCCTTTAAAATATCATAAATTCCATCCTCCCTCACACATATTCATATCTGGAGGTTAGCCCCTATTTGGAATAGATATCCACCAATCCAAGCGAATCGTGCACTGCGTTGGATGTTATATTTCCTTTCTCTAAATGATAGGTGCGCTGGTAGTTTTCCAACTGCTAGATAATTAGCCACGTCAACATACCATTGTGATTTAATAGTGACTGTGAATAGGTGTTCGTCTAGAAATTGGTCTTCAACTGTCGATGAATCATCTGTTTTGGGTACATGAGACAGGAAGCCTTCAACAATATTCTCTCTTCCGGGTCAATCTTTGATGGTGATATTGAATTCCTGCAATAGTAATAACCACCGAGTAACCCGTCCATTAGTAATAGGTTTATTAGATAAATATCTAATAGCAGAATGATCAATATACAAAATTACTGGATAGCCTATTATATAGTGACAAAATTTATTAATAGCATGTATAACGGCTACACATTATTTTTCTGTTACTGTATAATTTAATTCAATGGGGGTAAGATTTTTGCTAATAAAATAGATAGCATAAGGTTTCTTGTCTTCTTCCTATCCAAGGATAACGCCTATGGAAATATTTGATGCATCTGTAGAGATGTGGAATGGTATTTCCCAGTTCGGTCCTCTCAACACCGATTTTGTTGAGATCAACTTTTTAAGTCCCGCGAATGCCATAGTACACTTATCAGACCATTGAAATTCTGCATTACTAGTTAAATCATTTAAAGGTGCAACAATTTTTGAAATTTTTTCCATGAATCTGTGATATTATCCTGAAGAGCCAAGAAAATTACGTACCTCAGTTTGTGTACGTGGTGTAGGTAGGTTAAGGATTACCTCAATTTCTGTTGGGTCTACCCTGATTCCATCTGCAAAAATATAATTCCCTAATACCACACCTTCAATGATCATCATATGAAATTTTTCATGACTCAAACATAATCTGGTAGCAACGCATCATTCGAGTACCTTCTCCAGATTGCTTAGAGCTTGATCAAAATCATTTACATAAGGGGTGAAATCATCCATGTAAAATTCAATCCCTTCATTAATCAGATCATAAAATATTCTCAGAATGGCCCTCTGAAATGTGGTTGGAGCATTATATAGTCCAAAGGGAAATACTCTTTATGCAAAGGTACCCTAAGGACATGTAAATGTAGTTTTATCTTGATCTTCTGAGGCAATCTGGATCTGATTATAGCCATTGAACCCATCTAGGAAGGAGAAAAACTTCTTCCCTGCTAAAGTATCAAGTATCTGATCGATAAAAGGTAGGGTGAAGTGGTCCTTCTGGGTATCCTTGTTGAGTTCTTTGTAGTCTACACAAATTCACCATTTCCCATTCTTCTTGGGAACGATCACTAGTGGGGAAACCCACCGACTGTCTGAAATAGGATATATAAAATCTACATCCAGTAGTTTCTGTAGTTCTTCTTTAACGATGTCTTTGAGGTGAGGATTCAATCTTCTTTGGGGTTGTCGGATGGATCAGGCATATTTCTCAATATAAATATGATGTGTACAGAGTTGTGGATCAATGCCCTTCATGTCAAAATACTCCCAGGAAAAATCCTTTTGATACTTAGAAAGGATCTGAATCAATTTGCATTATTGTTGCTCATTCAGATTAGCATTAATATTCAGAACCCTCCCTGGTGCAATCTCAACTAGTTTGTTGTTATGAATAGCGGTAGTGGGGATTTGTTGTTCCATCAATTCTTCTTGTGAATCTCCCTGTGCCTCATTATCTAGAAGGGGGCATGTCCGGTTACTTACAATAGCTGGGCTATTAATGACGTTGTTGATCACATCATATTCTAGTTGGTTCTTGAGTCCCAGAGCTTCTTCCAGTGTGAGAGGGGATCGTAGATCTTTTTTTGGATATCTAGGTGGTGGAAACTATTGATGCATAATGGACAGGCTTGTTTTAGTCGGAGGATACATAATGAGATTCTTTTTGGCACCTCCTCTAGTGATGGTCATGTTTCCCATGTGAAATCCTATGTAGGCATCTGTTGTTGCGAGCCATGGTCTCCCCAATATTAATGGATGTACATCGAGTCCACTTATTGGGTTGATAATGAGGAAATCGACTGGATACTCCCAAGAGTCGACTGAAATTGCTATATCCTATAATGTACCAACTGGTTTGACCACTGATCGATCAACCAATTGTAACATAATTGGAGTAGGTTCGAAGGAAGTGAAACCCAGGATGTTGCAAGTTTCGATGGTCAAAATATTAATGGCTGCCCCCAAATCTACTAGTGTATTTGTAAAAGAACATCCCTCTATTTGAACCATTACTATGGGATTCCATGGGTCTGCATATTTGACCGGTTCTTGTCTTCCTAGGATGAGATAAGACAAGGCACCTACCACACGAACAATTGATGATGAATTTTTAACTCTCCTAACAAGATTCTTCCCACATAATTCCTTGATCATCTTTGCATAAATTGGGATGTCTTGCAGAACCTGTAGGAGTGGTATCTTAACATATAAATTCCTTAGTCCCCCCACGATGTCAAAGTTAGGATACACGGTTGGTTTTTCTATCATCAGTCTTTCAGGGAACGGGGGAGGAGGGTTTACATCCTTATCGAGATTCTTTTGTTCGATTGTGTTTCCCTCCTGCTCTATTTCTTCTGTTATGTCCATGGTCAAAGGTGTTATTGTTGGTTGTACATTATTTTCATTCTCCTGCTCTTGGTGAATGTTACTCTCTTCAGGAGAAATTATGCGCCCTGACCTCAACCAGAGTTCGTTGCACCCTACGGAATTGATTTCTCCATCCACATTCTCAATAATCTGCATAAGATGGGCTAGTCTATATTGGGATTTGGGTGGGGTTGAGTTGGTAGTTGAGGGCACAATTGTGGTTGAGGATTCTGGGGTAATTGGAGCGGAGCTTGAAAAGTGGGTTGAGTTTGAGGGGCCATCCCTATGGGTTGATTTGTCATTCCCATGGGGCGCTACTAATTTTGGTTCCAATTCGAGTTTTGGGCAACCGTGTTGGGCCAATGTGAAGGATAGGGGTTGTTGTTTGGATTCTGCCAATATGAGGCAGGGTATTGCGAGCTAGGCCAGGTAGGATTCGCAGCTGGATTATTTGGCCAAGGGGAGTTTGCAGTTGGTTTATTTAGCCAAGGGGGGTTTGCAACTGGATATTGTTGGGGCTGCCAGGTGGGGTTAGCAAATGATTGACCCTGCCATGTGTTTCCATAATTTTGTGTTGGTTGTGGAGCCTGATTATCTTCCTGATTCAGAGGTCTTTTACTTTCAATCATGTTTATACCCCCATGAATTATTTACACCCCAGAAGTATGTACACTCTTCCATGCAGGGGAGTGCAAAGGGGGTACCCCCTCTGCAGGGTCTGGGGGAAAGCGGGGGTTCGGGGGAAAAGCACCCGAAGAAAAAATTGCCTTGTAAATGTATATTGTAATTTCATTGTAAATCTGGACCGTTCATTATAAGGTCGCAGATCTAACGGTAGAAATTATGTTAGGGTTTTTTCCCTAGAAGGCAACCCTCTTTTCCTAAGGGAAATGTATTGCGGCTATGGTTTATGGCGAATATTATATTTTGAGATTGGAGACTGTGAGAGAAAGAAGAGGAAGTTACAACGGGTTTGTTGTAGGTTGTATCCCTTCAGATGCTGGATAATAATAAAGGAAGGACTTGGCAATTGATCTGGTGGACGTAGCCCACACTGGGTGAACCACGTAAATCTGTGTCTCTATTGTATTGTGTATCTTCTGTGTTTTGTTTCCGCATTTGTTTTATTTTATTGCTCCACGGTCCTGTTTTTCTAACATTTTGCTGTTGATTATACTACCCAGAAAAGAAAGAGGAAGGGTCTTGTAGTGTACCTAGGGGATGAACCTGCCATTGGCGATGTTGGGTCATCATATATACTGGTTTTGTTTCCTCTTCTACCTCTTTGAATACATCTTTCAATCCTGGGAGCGACGAGCATTGATATGTTGCGTGATCTTAGCACAGATGGCACACACTCGAATTGCGTCCAAAGGAAATTCTCTCGGACCATGTTTATTTCTGCATCGGTGGAAAAATATTGCCAAGGACTGTTCTATGTCTTCCCGTTTCTACTTAGCCTGCAAAACATCCAATTATGTAGTCAGAGTGCTCAGAATGTCAGTTTTGAAATTTTCTAAAAGATTACCAACTTCTGCTCGGGTAACACCCCCGCTGGTAATGTTGCTATTTCTGGTGAGGGAAGTCTACATCCCTGATCTAGTCCATGTACTTCGACATGATCATCTGATGCGCAATTGAACAATGTTATCATAAGTTTCTTGATAAATACCACCCTTCCCCATTAAATTCAATGTTTCTACCCATTCATCTTTCATTCCTTTTATCAAAGTGGCTTTGAGTACCTTACCTGGTAATGTACCATAAGGAGATCTTTGCAAATTGTATTGGAACCTTTCAACATATTCTTCTAATGATTCGTTTTCCTTTGCAGTCATTTGAAATATTTTGTCTTTTAGATCCCTGGTTCTACAATAATCCTGATATTTTGTTAAGAAGGTTTGTTTCATTTCATTCCACGAGTTTATAGTTCTACCTCCTAATCCCATAAACCAGTGCATATCTTCCCATTTCAAAGTGGAAGGGAACAACTTTAGTTTTTGGGGTTTAGAGGTGTAGTCATAACCCCTACATAGGACATCAAATTCAAATAAGAATGCATTCAGGTCTTCTGAAATTAATCCATGAAAAGTTGGCATATTTTGTAAGGGGGTCACTTTCATAGGGGCATTGGAAACTGGATCAACTATCTGATATTCCAAAGTGGAAGTCTGGGTTCATAGTTGATTTGGTTGTTCCATTTGGTCGAAGATATGCCAATAATTTTCAGGAATTTCTTGGTCTGGGTGTTCTATTCAGGGAGACTGATTATTGGACCCCATAGGGAATCTGATTTCACTACCTCTAGCTGGGATTTCAGGTATGCCCTCTCTTATTATAGGAGATCCAGAATCAGGTGGTGGTGATGGGTTTGCCTTAGCAACCCCACTGGTTTCCCCTTCTCCTTGCTCCAGATTACAAGAGTTTCCCTCGTCTAAAGGGCTGAGAGGATGAAGATCTATATCTTGAAAACTTTGTTCAGTCCCTTCAGTTCTACTATGAACCTCAGCATGGGATGTAGTTGGTGAAACTTCTTCCTGAGGGATTCGGGTAGAACCTCTCCTGGGTCCAACCAAAGCTTGAGATTCATCTTTTCGGATGATGTCGTCTATGAAAGTGCTTCTTCTAGGGAGCACCAAGCCCTAGCCTTTTGTAGTTTTTGGTGTGGGTTTTGGTTTTTTAGGTTCTTTCTTCTTAGTCATACACACTTCACACAAAAATTCTAAACACCTATATAACCTCTATATATCAACTGGAGGTAGGCGCTGACATAATAATTTTACTTATTGCCTGCATAGGTTCTTAACTTTCGTCTTCAATACCTCTTCCTCTAGAGACACAACATATGCTACCCTTGACACTCTCCCCGGAAACGACGCCAAAATGTTGGTCTCTAAAGATGTCCTGAAAACAACCTTAGTTAACATTAATTTATCAACCCAAGGATTCGTCTTTTTATCTCAAGAATGCCAGCAAAGTCTATGCAAATAGCTGTAGAGGCTAAAATCGCGTAGCTAAAATCAAGTTCCTCACACATTCATTAAAACTCTGAAACTAAGACCTTAACATAATTGAAATCTAATCTACAACATGTTGTGAATTCAAAGGAATTAATTGAATTGTTGAATTGATCTAATTAAGAAACAATAATTGAATTTATGGAAAGCTTGATAAACTGATCTATTGGAAATTATTTAACCCGTTAAAAAGAAGTAGAAAATTACTATGCCTATGAAAAGGAACAACTACTATATTTTACCGAAAGGAACAACGATTGTAATCTAACCGAAAGGAACAAAAAATACTAAATTAAGCGAAAAGAACAACAAATGCTAATTTAAGAGAAAGGAACAACAAATACTAATTTAACCGAAAGGAACAACGCGTAAGATAATGAGAGGAACTGTCAAGCAGTAAAATGCAACAATGGAAACTGGAACAACAATCAATAATGTTCAAATGAAATGCATATCTTCTGTAGCAAACAACATAAAATCATTAACACATTCATGCATTTATCTTAACTATTACGAAAGAGATTTAAATCACGGAACATAAATCGAACTGATACAATTACAGATTGAGATAGTAACTCCTTCAGACTGGGCCCTTGGTCCTTAGAAGCACTGCAACTAGAAACACAATATGCCAAAATGATGAAAACGTTCAAATCTTCTATAAATTCCATAACTGGTACAACATCTACAAAAACTGCTTGCGTAGAGAAATTCTGAGTTCTGAATGTTTTGAAATAATAATTCTATATCTTTCTCTCATTCATTACCCTCTATATATTACAATAATATTGGTAAATTAAGCATTCCTGAGGATCGAGAGATCCTCAGGATTGATTTTACTATTTATAAGGTTTACAAAATATGGAATCAATCTTCCTCCAAACTACTTTGCGCCTCATGTCTTCAACCTTCAACAATCTTCGTATCTTCAAAATCTCCTTAACTATCTTGGGTTTGACAATATTGATCCATTCTTGTGCTAAAATTAGACAATTCCAACCGAATATTAGAATTTATGTAATATTCCTCAATGATATTTCTAGAAGATATTTTAATCATTTCCTATCCTAATTGTCCTTAATTAACAAAAAGGTCAAGTAAGATTATATCATAAATCATGAGAATAAGGAGGATATTTGTACCTTTTTCACAACCCAACAAGTGGAAAGGTCAAAGGACAAAGTTGTGAGGGTTCTCGAAGTCTGAACTTGTGAAAGGATCACATTTGTTGATCAAAGAGAGAGCGTGGACCGTTGATTGTCCAAGGAGATATCATGAGTTTAGATATCGGGAGAAGGGAGGTGAGTGGTCCTCCAACTTCACAAAATGTGAAGTCTCGATACGCGAAAAGGATATCAGGACCGTTGGATCGCGGGAATTGTGGACCGTTGATTTGGCGAGTGGAACTCGCAAGTTCGGGTTTCGAGAGGAAGATCAAGAAAACTTCACAAGATGAAAAGTTGCGAAACATGAAATCATGAAACGCGAAATCATGAAGCGCTAAAAAGATTGGCCCCAGGTCATAGTGAGGAGTCATATGGATGGATGATAAGGGAGGAGCTAGCATGCGCTAGGCCCCTGTTGGGATTTCGAAGGTCGGAAGAGTTGAGGTGACTCACATGCAAAGACCCGATATGCGAAATACCTTTTGAGTTAGGCGAGTGGTCACAACCGTGGTCACATGAAGGAAGGGCTTAGCCAGAGAAGATCTAGTGCCCGTTAGGTGTTGAAATTCACATAACACTCGGGAGAGGGCCCGCGGATCTCATACGACCTACGAATTTGGTGAAAGGACCTGTGTAATTGGGTTTGGGGTCTAGCAAAGACCCAAAGAGTCGATTAGACTCAGTTTCTTGACCGATATTAGACCGAGAGGTCACACAACCCTTAGGAGAGAAGGGGGTTATGCATCAAGTGGTATCAGAGCTGAAGGTTTCCCTATAGACAACAAGCAAAGGAGAAGGTTATTGCATGCGCACAACAACAACAAAAATTCAAATAACCAGGTGAGCTGTGAGAGAAGATGGAGATGCTCATAGATGTAGAGTGATCCATAGACTTTCCATGAGGGCAGGTAGAAGGTATAAATGGCTACTGAAGGCCATGAGTGTGGTCGAAGAAAAGGACGCAAGAAGAAAATAAATCCATATATGGATCTGGAGCTCATTGAAATAAGAGCGAGGATGGAGCAACTGACATTAAAAATGTAGCGATATGCTAAAGCGCATTGGGTGTATGAGTGGCCCATGAAGAAAAAGGTGAAGTGGCCAGTCAAGAGATTTTTGGCCAGAGGACAACAACAACTGTTAAAGAGGTGGATGAGGTATGTCAAAATCCTCATAGATGAATAAGAAGTGAATCACATCTGTGAACCAGAAGTTGGGAGACACCTCAGTGATGAGGAGGAGGTGAGATCAGATAAAGATCTCATAAACTACCAGGAGAGTAGAGATGGATTTTCACATTGCCAGGTGGGAAATGAAATGAGACGATTGGAGGATCTTATAGACTGTCAGGAGGACAACAGTGGAAATACATATTGCCAGGTGGGAAATGATATGAGATTAGCAGAGGATTTCATAAACTGCTAGGTGGGAAGAAATGGAATTTCAAGTTGCCAGGTGGGAAATGGAAAGTGATCAGTGGAAGGTCTCGTATACTGCTAGAGGAGCAGTGTTGAAAGTTCAAATTTCCAAGTGGGAAATGATATGGGATCATTTGATCTCATAGACTGCCAGGTGGGCAGGAGAGAAGTACCAAATTGCTAGGTGGGCACGGGGAAAGAGATGAGACTGTTTGAGAGTCTCACAAACTCTACTGAGAGTTCATATCAACAAGGAGTGTTGATAGGTGAAGATTCATGTGGGTTTGCAGACCATGTGAATGAAGATGATGAGAAGTTAAAAACTCTCACCATCTAAGAGGAGGATCAGAAGAGTATTTTGATCATTGGAGGGATCAAAGAATTCCTACCAAACAACCAAGTGAAGGCCAATGCACATGATTAAAGTGCAACAACAGGGGAAGGACAACCAACGATGAATGTCATGATGAAGGAGCAGGTATCAGAATCTTCCCAAGGAGAAGAAGAAGAGGAGCACACTGTTGAACTTCTCATTCAATGGGAGATATAATTGAGGATGTTGGAGAATTGGTTGGACAATCCAGAACTAGCAGATGGATGCCAAAAGACAGGCATGCAAATTTCAGGAAAAGAGCATTCGACATAATTGCTCAAAATTTTCAGCCAGGAATATGAACAGGAGATGACTGCAACACTGGAGCCTGCAACAGAAGAGAAAACAAACAACATAGAATTTGTTGAGATGTATGAGGAACTGGAAGCCCTAGAGAGAGGGGTAAATATGCAAAGTAGGCATATCCAACATATCAAATTGGATATGGGTAGAGGAGCATACCAGCCTGAAGCTGGAAGAAGTTGGAGTTGAACCAACACAAGAGGAAAATACATAAGCCAATCTTTCAGAGGAGATATATGAGCAACAACTTAGTGATGAGACTGCATAACTGGGGTCTGCAACAGGATGGAAAGCTAAGGCCATAGGAGATGAAGGCATTAAGGGAGATCAGGCTTATCTACCCATCCAGTTGAGCAGCTGGACAAGGTGATCGAAGAAATCAGAAGGTTTATGTTGGGTTCAGCACAAGAAACTGTCAGTAGAAGGAGGCTGAATAGAGAAGGACCTGCCATAGCAGTAGAGAAGAAGCAGCAGCAACAACAAAAGAATAAGCAAGGAAAAGGAGAAGGTGAACAACTCCAAGAAAAGGTATGGGACCCTCAAGGATCTCAACAATAGAGTAGATGGAACCATGAGAAGGAGCTCATGATTTTCCAAGTCGAGGAGTATGATGTAGGAGCATCGTTAGCGAGCATGCAGAGCAAGAAAACTCAACACCTGAGAATCCTTTCAGAATCTCAACATTGGCATTTACGATGAATATTTTGAAGCATGCTTGAAATCAGCACCGGGGGATCATTTGTGAGCATGCTTGATTGATCATGTGTGAGTGGGAGTTTCCACTCCTGCTCTTGAATGTAACAGAAATTAGGGAGTAGTTAGGTTTCTGTTTTTGGGAGTAGACGAATAGTAGGAGGGAACCCTAGAGGAACCTTCTAGTAGAACTAGTTGGAGAGGAACTCTCTGGTAGAAGGATATGCATTGTACGTCCAATGAGGTAGCGAGAGTAGTATTGTTGAATAGGAGGTAGAATAGGAGAAAAGAGAGAGAGCCGAGACTCTGTCAA
>SNQJ01S0178817.1:24397-45715 GCA_010110895.2 Picea sitchensis | reverse complement strand
GCACCTACGGATTTATCCCATAACAGGTTTAAACATGGTCATTCTTCCTCTTACTACCCCTAGGAAAATGGACAAGTATAGGTCGTGAACAAGTCTCTCAAGACCATTTTGCAGAAAATTGTTAGCCAGAGCAAATGTAACTAGCATATCATGCTTTATCCAACACTTTGGGCATACCGAACCTCAGTTAATACTTCCATCGGTTTTTCTCCTTTTCATTTAGTGCACGGTGTGGAGTCAATCCTACCTATTGAATGTGAAATCCATTCTCCTATATTGGTAGTTACGCTCCTACCTGACACTTTTGATCTCGAACAATGCCTCGTACACCTAGAGAGTCTAGATGAGCAGCGTCGAGATGCCTCCATGGTCATCAAAGTGAATAAATGACATGTCAAGGTACAATATGATAAGTGTTATGTCATCGATAGTACATTGAGGGTGACTTGGTCCTTCAGTATGACCAAGCCAAAAAACCATTGGGGGCAGGCAAATTCAAACCCATGTGGCACAATCCCTATATCATGCGACGTGTTATAGAAAAAGGAGCTTATGAGTTAGAATATTATGAAAGGAATATTTAAGTTGATCCCGGGAATGGGCTCTAATTGAAAAGATATTATGCTTCAGCCCCAATATTGGGGGTAACTCTTTGTATACTAATGTATTTTCTCCCTTTTTTATCTTCATCTTGCTTATCTTGTTTTCCCTTGGTTGGAAGATATCAACAGAGTCTTCAATCTACTTAGGATTCGTAGACGGGGCTAGTCGTCATACACAGAACTTGGCTTCCACCGCTTGGGTTTTTTACTCACCCGAGGGTCTACTAGTGTCTTCAGGTGGCATTTTCCTAGGGTCGTCAACGAAAAATGTGGCTGAATATAGCGTCATTATAGAACTTTTTCCTAATTTCATTGCACATGGTATTCGTTCTTTAGAACTTCGCCTAGACTCCCCATTGGTAATATGTCAGTTGAACAACAGTTACCGTGTGTGAGACCCTACTCTACTCCAATGATTCTTATGGGTACGAATTTTGGAATGACATTTTTATTTCATTACTTATCATCACATACCTAGAAGTTGTAATTATGTATCTGATGCATATGCTAATTTTGTTTTAGATTGGAATTTGTCACATAACTAAAGCAAAGAAAACACTTGCATCAATGTACACATTGTAATATAAGTAAAGCCAAAGACCAATGTTTGTATATATATTTCATCTCTCCAAAACTACAGTGTTATAGTACAAAATTGGGGCTCACACCCTCAAAATACATATATGGTCGATCATACAATAGGCATGACATCTACGCATGTGGCATCAGATGTGTGTCATGATAGCATACTATGTCATTTGCAAGATGCCAAAAGAATCATACCCAAGCACGGGGCACACCTACCATCTGTCATTGCATTGCCTCCAGCAGATCCTCTACCTGACCATGGGAATCCTTTGAGTAAAATGAAACAGGTTTCCTTGCACCTTTTGAAGCACTCTATCAGTGTCCCCTCCTGTTGTCTCATCTCCTTGGTGCCTCCTTCGGTGTCATGGAAGTTCATCCGGTCATCTTGGACCCACATCTGCATCACATACATGTTTAGTTAGTACTTGACGTCATCCAAAAATATTTTTATTTTCTTATACAAAAATACAAAAAAAAAAAAAATCAAACTCTTTTGCATACCTATGTCTCTGTAGGCAAAACCTGGTGGTAACAACATGTTCAGATCTCCTCTGAAGTCAATCCCTGCATAAGGTTAGTCCACCACAGCTATCACCTAATGACTCCACCAGAAGAAAAACTCGTTGTTGTAGGGTGTTGGCACCCTACCATCCCCCTACCACCTCATCATCTCCGTCCACCATGCCATGGCTGGATCGTGAGGTCCATGCTAAACAATATCGACTACAGGGCCCAAGCCTAGAACCCGCTTGAAGAAAAAACTACATAGGATAGACACGAACCCAAAGTTCCTCTTTCTACCTAGTTTGTAGTTTGTTAGTTGTCTCTTCATGTTGGCTAGCAGTGAGGTGCACCAGTCGTAAACCATGGGTCGCAATCACTCCACTGAATAGAACATAAGGGGCCTCGATGCATGGTGCAAAGAGATTGACCCTGTGATCTGTTTCAACACTAGTACAACAATATTGAGACTTAGATTGTTGATCGCTCTAATTGGGAGTTGGCTCCTAACCTTCTCAATCACTACAATTCAATGAGTGGCTTTGTAATCCTCTATGTTCATGCCACCCCCAGCTCCCTGGGCTTTGAGGTTTACCACCTCACCTCGATGCGACAATCATGTCAAAAAGTATATGTAGTAAACTTCAATCCTCAATGGTTTCCCATCAAGGTTGAAGGTCTCCGTATTTGGATCACAGTAGTTCACTAACATCTAGTGCAGCCTCACTTAAGCCCTCATACCTTTGAGAGCCAAAAAATTATATATCCCACATCATTTTGATGCCATCTGGGCCCCTAGATCTCTCTCCACTGCAACATCCAACTCTTCATGCTCTCTTTCTCTCCACTCTATCACCATCCTGCAAGATTCAAATAATTTTTTGAGTTAGTAACATTTTAAAAACCATATCCACGGACTTGTACCCGAGATACAGATTACACAATCGCATATAGGTATGCTTATATGCTGGTTGTTTTGCAAACAGATGCGTATAGGGTTGCGTATATGTGACCCAATGATTGATAGCCCACGTATACTTTAGTTTCTAAGTTGTGCCTTGAAATACTCAAAAAAGGAGACATAATTGCAAATACTAATCCACTAGAAATAAAGAGAGGAGAAAGATTAATTACCTAATCCATACGGTTGTTGATTATGTCACTCTTAGCTCCCGCAATCAGCAGTTGAAATTTGGGGGAAATTTGGTCCAAAATTCACTATTTGGGTAAAAAATACAAATGGTATAGTAAAATTGGTTTTTTTTTTACTATTTATAGAAAAAAAATTACCCACTTTGCATAGTTTTTACAAATATTATGGCCTAGTGGACTAATATGCCAGTGGATGGAGTTGGTTTTGGTGGTTTTGTCCAGGGATTCTTACGGTTTTTGGTGCCATGTTGCCCGTTCATAACTTTGGACAGGTATTTTCGTCAACCAACATATAGGATGGGTCATCAATCCATTATGCACATTTGCATCATCCTATGAATGCAGCTCATATGCCTTAGGTACGAACCCATTTGGTAGTGACACAGAACCTTCTTTCTGCAACTAGAAGTGTTGTTATTGAATGGTAGAGACTTACCAAACATTAGTGCCCTAGTTAGATCCTCTGCACCATTTGGTGCCCATGCAGATATTTTTTTCCATAGGAACGGGAGTCCCTTATAGCTAATATATGAATTTGCATTTGAAACTCATTTCTTACTCACAAACATGTTGACCTATACCTAGAGGGACTCCAAACGAGTCTGGTTTAAGCTCTTTTTTGACTCTCTAAAAAAGTGAAAATATTGTCGAGTGAACTTGTCACTTTCACACTCGTAAATTGGATTTGAAAGGACATCTATTTGGTGTAAGTTTAACCCTTTTTTCAAACCAAGTAGACTAAATTTACAAAAAAGGGACATTTTTAGGCGTTAAGTTGTAATTTCATCTCATTCTCTTGCTTGTGGTATTGAGCCTATTGTCGGTTCTCTCTTTTTCATTATAAGCCTATCACCTCAACATTTTGCATCATCATCCAAGTAGAGCCTTGTTTATATCCTTTGCATCTTGACACCCTATAACCCAAGAGGAAACATTCTCCCAATTTTCCATATCCTTCATGCACCTCCTTTCATTGAGCATAGGCATGTTCCATTGTTTGAACTATTTTCTTAATAGTGACACTCGTTTCCTCCAATGTATCATAGCATTCATTTGACTATGAAAAAATAAAAATAAAAGATGGGAGGGAAAATAATATTATCTTATATTGGCAGCAGTCATGTAACCTTTGAACAAAGCACAAAGTTTTGAGTCCACTTGTCATCAGAATTTTGGGTTTAGCATGACCTTAGGAAGCTGATCTCGTTACTTAGAGTGTACTCCCCCGACTGGTTACTCTTCCAGTCCCTATGGAGAGTTTGATTAGTGACTCCTTCATCACAAAGTTTCATCATTGAGTCTATGCTTCTAGAGTCTTCCATATGTCTCATGCTCTTGTTCAAAGGATGTCTATCAACCTGTGTTGGCCATTCCTCAGAACTATTGACTTTGCATGTCGTCCATACCCTCAGTGAGTCTTAGAGTTACATGAATTTGTAGCCCTATCGTGCACCCTGGTCCTACTTTCATCATTGGTAGGTAACCTTGAACCTAGCAGTCGACATTTCATCATTGGTCGATGACTGGGGGGTTTCCCTTGTGTTTGACAACAAGAAATCTATTCGCACATTGGGATTCATGCAGTGTCTTGGATGCCAATATCCTTATTGGTGGTTTCCTCGCCTTTATCGGCAATTTTCCTTATTGGCTTCTATTCAGAGGGTATTTTCCATGTACCGCTTGCATCTAGATCACGCAAAAGACACATAGGGTCATTGGTTCATGAACATGTTCTTCATTTGATTTCCTCGAAATCATCAAGCTCCTACTTTGTACCTTGTGTTGAATTATGAGAAATGTCTCAGTTATCTCCTTTCAGTGGGTCTCCTTCCATCGACTTCAAAACATCTATTCTAGAAACGAGGCCTAGAATCCTATGAGTATTGGGAGGCTTGCAATCATTAGTGGAAGGTTCTCCCACCATCGACAGTTGGGAATACATAAATGTCTCTTAATCAATGGATTCTTCAAGTGTTTGACCTCGACACCTTTATTCACACTTGTAAGAATGTACTTGGTGCCTTGATACCTCCTTTCATTATCGATAGGTTGTCTCGTGTTTTTTAACGGTATACCTTAATGACCTATAATCAAACGAAGTCTCATTATGTTCGACCTCAACTCCTTTATTCACATAATGTAGACTTCCACCTTTAGTGGATCGTGTAGAATACTTGAAGATATCAGTTCATAGTTGCATCTTTCATGAGTTGTTGTTACCTTTCATTGGACCAGTACCTATATGACTTCAGTGACCATGGGAGATCAGATTGTACTCCATTGTATACAGATATCTTCAGATTTATTTTGAGATTAGTTTTACTATTCATTTCTCATGAGTGTGACTACATATGGTATGTAGCCACCTTTGTATTGCCTATTCATGGCCATGAACAGTTGTTTGGTATATTTTCACATGGATCTACAGTGTAATTCAAATTGGAAGCCATGCACGCAAAGTCAGTATAGATTGTAATGAGAAACTAGTTCGTCTAGTTGGGTCTCCATTACTCCACTTATAGGTATTATAATGTATTTAGTCCATCGCAGATACTCCCCTCACACATTAGGGGGCATATGTTATAGCAATATTTTCCTCACCCTATGAAAATTTGCTCAGAAGGCCTTTTTCCATTTCCCTATGCAGACTTGAAGTCCCTTTTTGCAATTCCAAGAGATAAAAATAATGTTTTCCACATATACGCACCCTAACTATTATACAACATGCGTATACATAGGTTGCACTGTTACAGCCCATGTACATCGGGTTTTGTTCCCAAAACTAAAAAATGGTGTCGGGTTTCCATGTCACGTCACGAGATCCATGATCCTTGACCTTCCATATACCATAAACGTTCTGACTTATCCCTTCAGTTCCATTTGAAGGCTATAAATGGGCCATATCCAAGATGTAGAGAAGAGGAGAAGAACTCATCTTTGAGAGAAAATTTACTCTTGAGAAATTATTCACTTCATATTGAGTTTGCATCCCTTTATCCTTTTAAGTCTAGACACATTGTTCATCCCCCAAGCTCTTCCCTACTTAATTGAGAACCTCATTGTCTCTCTTATATGAGCTTTCCTTTGGTGGAGGATTGAAGTGGTGGAGGCCCAGCTAGAAGGGACTTAGTTTATTGGTTTCGAATCATGCCGACACAAAAAAAAATCATTCATACACTTCCGTTGATTGCATTTTAATAGAAATACTCTTTTCTCGTCCAATTAATGTCTTGCAAATATTTGAATTGTTATTCCATGGGTGTATTTGTTATGAATAATGATGGATTATGCTATTAAATGTGCTAAATTTATATATTATCGCCATATGCTTGTGTATCTTGGTTGTTGAGGACAAGTTGCAGGTATATTTCTTTGAGTCAAGTGATCAACAGTGGACTTCATCGAATGTTTGGACGAGGTAGGATATTTATCTTGTCTTGTTAGCATTTTTTTTTATATAGAATACTTGAGATTAGAGTTGATGTCTGCAGTCAATTCCGTCTGTTGTGGTTTACCCCATGCCATAGAGAGATTTTCCTCGTAACAATACATTTATTTATTTTCTTAGTGATTGGGAAGGTAAAGAATGGTTTATTTTACTAAATAAATTGTGTATACATTTATTTATTTTCTTAGTGATTGGGAAGGTAAAGAAGGGTTTATTTTGGAATTGTTTCCTTCTTTTCTTAGTGAATGGGAAGGTAAAGAAGGGTTTATTTTACTAAATAAATAATGTATACATTTATTTATTTTCTTAGCGATTGGAAGGTAAAGAAGGGTTTATTTTGACCAATTCCAAGAATCGTTCCAATGTATCTTCCCATGACAGTGATCCCATGCAAGGTAAACACGCGATGAAAAAATGCACCACCCACCTTTTTCCAGGTCAACCCAATGACAATGTGTCCACGATCATGGTTCTAGAACGACTTCTTCTCCACACAAACACAAATATATCATACTAATACAGAGGCATAAAAACATATAAAACACAATATATCATGTAAAAATATGTAAAAGAAAGTGAAGGTGGGAAACAATAATGCATTGATTTACTAACACCAATGGTAAATGCCACTTATGAAAACTTCTAAGGAAACCCTTAAAAATTGCTTTCAACATCTCTCTCTCTCTCTCTCTCTCTCTCTCTCTCTCTCTCTCTCACACACACACACACACACATATAAACCCTTTGAATGGAAAGGAAAAAATAAAATTAGTCTTATTTAAAATGATATTACTATATACAATATATATTAACTTCATTTCATATCAATATTTGAAATTTTAATTCCAAAAAATATATTTATTGAAATATTGAAATATTACATATAGCTTGTGTTGATCCACACTCGTTGATCAATGTTAGTACATACACACCTATCCTTAATCTTTTTCTTTCGATTTTCTTTGCTTCTTGAATTTCCTTACTTAGTCTTTTTCTCATTTCAAATGAGTGTTGTAGGTCACACTACTAATAAATTTCCAGGTTTGTAGACTTACAAGCTTGTGTATCTATCCTTAGTCATTTTTTCTTCTTTCAAAACTTCAACACTTAGTCATTTTTCAAGAAATGCGAGATTATTGATGTGCGATTCTAAAATGTTCTACACCCACAATTTCCCATGTCCCGTGTCCTACAATCATTCTATCGGCCTCAATTTGCACCTTTATCTTCGCGTCATCCAAAATGGACCTTCTAAATTTATACTTAGCCAATTTCTTAGAATGTGGATGTAGGACATCTATCTATTCCACTTACCTTTTTTCCCATGTATTATGTCTCACAGTACCATGTATTTTTTCCCATGAATTATGTCTCACGGTCTGGTGTTCTTTTTCCCATGTATTATTTGGCCGACCCAAGAAATAATACCAATGCTTCTAAAATTAAGGTAAGTTCCTTAAAGTATCCCTACAAGGAATTTTCCTGGTTATTTTCTCATATCATTGGTTTTGAATCCATGGCCTATGTGCTAAGGAATGTCATCGATATCCTTCATTTCATAGTGCATTAAAATTCCCTCATTGATTGGGGTCGCATTATTTCTAATGAAATCTCATTTGTACGAAGAATACCCAAAACATTTACATGACATAGTATATTATTTTCGACATAGCCTACTACCATGTTTTCAAAGACTTTCTGAGGGAACAGATTGTTGAGTTTAATGTGTAACTATTATTCACCTCGTATCCATCCTTGCAGTGGCACAAAGCTCAATATCATTTCTACTCAGCCTCATTGAAGCTGAAATTGTAGAGGGTTTCGACCCTAATGATTTATTTACTGCACATATGTCCCTTGTCAGCTATTCCTCTTATTTTACAAAAATTGAACAATTTAAAGAAGGAAGTGGGGATAATTTGAATCTCTTTGATACTTCATTCGACCAAGATCTTAATAATATTGAGGAATTATCCAACACTAATGAGTGATATTGACACCAAAGTAGAGAAGTAACGAATAAAAATCCTAACTCGTCGACTATGTCTAAAAAATGTACCACGGTAATAACAAAACCTAGGAGCAGTGGTTTGGAGATAAGGAAAACACCTTATGGAATCTCATATGATGGAAATTACAAGGACCCAACAAAGAAAAATATTTAAAAATGTCACACTATATATACCTCTACTAAAAGAAAAAGGGATACCCAGAAAACAGGGATAGAAATACATGAAACTCAAGAAACCCCTAGGGAAGTGGATGTAGATGATATTATTGAAGAACCTAGATATTCTGAACAATGACTTTTGGAAACACAAGATATTGTTGAAGCTATGATCACTGAGGAACCGTAAATTTTTGAAGAGGACTCTGTGACATTGCACCACGTAGCCTACGATAGAAGTTATAAAAATTGTTAATTGAAAAGGTAAACATGAAAAAAAAGAAAATGTTTGAGAAGTGGAAATCATAAATTGATTTCCATGGGGTCGCACCTTCAAATATTATACAATTTCATGAAGCAACCAGAGAAGCATTGAAGGAATGTGTTGGTAACATAGAAAAGGAAAAATTAATTTAAAAGGAAAAAATAATGGAATTGGAGGCAACTCTAATTCCAATACCATTGTTTGTTGAACCATTAAACAAAATTCAACCAGCACATACCTTAGATGATATTCCATAAAGCAACAACAAGTGGAAAGGTTTATCTAGTTTGTTTTTGGCAATGAGAAAATACGTTGGAGATGGGATACAAAAAAGAATAGAGTTGATCCAATAAATCTGGTAACTTGCACAGAAATCCACCAACTTTGAAATGAGTATTACACATTTCAAAGAATATCTTAAAAAATATCTGGAAATCCCTATTCCAAATCCCTACACTTAAGTTAATGTAGGTTTGCAGAACCCTAGAAAGAAAAATTTCTAGATAGATTTTAATTATTGTTTTGATTTTTAGGTTGTTGTTTACTCAAGGGTATGGAAGAGAAATTGATTATGTTCATGGTTTCGACTCCAAAAGAGTGCAGCATAATGATATGCAAATATTTATGTTTGATGAACTCTATCTATGAAAAGGAGAAGATTATTTTTCTATTTTAAAATTCATAAACCCAATGCAGTTTAACTAATGAAAATGAAAAACATGTACCACCCAAAAATTTGAATCCAATCAATTTATGTTTGTTTGATTATAAATGCAATGAACCTAAATCAAATGCAATCTATTTCTACTTCCTTACTTTCAATGCAAGAATCCAATGCAGATACAAAGGAATATGAACTAAAAAGATTGAACAAGAAATGCACTCAAAACTGATGAGAACTTAGAGGAACTAAGTATGAAATAACTTGCTCAATCAAGAACTCAAAAGTTGACAAGAAAACACAATGTTGTAATTCCTCCAACAAGGACACAAACAAAGAGGAAATCACTCAACAATCCTTGAATATAAGCCAAAAAAACAAGTATTCAATATAGGTTGTGGTAAGAAAAAGAATCTCAATCATTCAAAAGAGAAATATGTTCTAAATAAGATCGAATAGAAACTCAGGACCAATCAAACATTTGAAAACTCTTCCAATCAATCATATAATTGAAAAGATCATGAGACAAAGACCAAACTAGTGAAAAGCAAGGTGAACCAATATTGCAACGTAGAAGAGGTTTGAAATATCAACAAAGGTAAAAATGAGTGATAACTATCAAATATTCAATCCAAAAAAAGTCAAATACAATCAGGAGTCATTGGGCAAAATCTCTCAAGAGTATACYTAGAAAAAACAGACAGAGAGAGGAAAAAAAACACCGATACAGGGAGATTGGCACCCATGTTTTCAAGGAGATATAGTGCTAGTTAGGGGAATGGTGCCTTGTAGTAGGMTCTGGRGGAGTTMCATTCAGCTAATGGTTCCCTTTAGAAAGCCCWTGGGGAGCACCAATTAGGTAAGTGGTGCCCTGGTGTGAACTGTAGGGAGGGGCCAGTTTTCTGAAAAGTCCAAAAAATGGATTTCAAAGGTTCAGACTCAGTAGAGACTCAGTAAATGGCTCTTTGATMTCTTTAGTGAATAAGAGGGAAGTGGAATTAGATCATAATAAAGYAGCAAACAATATCTAATGATAGGCAAACGATTTAGACTATCCAAGGAAATTGTAGTCAAAGTCCTTCCCTATTGGAGTCATCAATTTTTGTTACGCAATATTTCCCCTGCAGACAAGTGAAACTTCCCTTGGATTACCAGATCCCTATACTGAGATAGAAACACTAAAAATGGACACTAACATCCCTTTAAACTCATTTTAACCAATCCGAAAGAGAGAAGGAGAAAGAGAATGATGTACCTTTTTATGAATTTTGTCTCTGTTGCTTCCAATCCATGAGCTTGATCTTCAACCCCCTTGCACAACTTGATACCTGCAATAAGTAGCAAAGAGAAACGGCTATCTCCTACTCTATTTGATTAGGTAAAACAAATTCATCTAAAATAAAGTAACATTATACAAGCACATGCAAGAATACACAAGCTTGAAGGAAATAGGCCAAGTATATTGAATGAGAACCCAAAAGAGAATACTTACATACCATGATTGATGTAGTAGGAGCCTCTCCAATTTCTCCTCATCCAACCCTTACATGAATATACCAAGATCAAAATGATGATACTCTGACTGATTACTTCCCTACTGGATCAGAGGTTCGATATGCTCAAATATAGATTCCCCTTCACCTTGGAAATGCCTTCAATATATAGGCTTGATAGGCACAACTACCATGAGAAAATGAAGGATATGGATCCTTGATTTTTGGATAAGATCCTAAGGTGAAGCCATAGCATGGGGGTCGAACATAACCAAACCTATCTTGAGAGAGTTGGCCCATATAATAAGGTGGAGGATCCCCCTTTTCCCTCAACAAGAATGGTGCTCCCCCATAGTGAGAGACAAAGTGCCATGGCACTCCCTTAACAAGGAAAGGGGAGAAACGATGCTCCCTATACATGGCGTTATGAGGGAAAAACTCTCTATGGCCAGGGTAAACCACAAAAAACAGGTATGACTGCAGAAATCTACTCAATTCCAACATATTCTATATAAACCAATATGAAAGCGAGATAAGAAAGAAGCCTACCTCATTCCAACGTTTGATGATGTTCCACTGTTGAGTACTTTGACCCAAATCTTTGTACCTGCAACAAGTTCTCAACAAACAAGAAGAGCAAGTATATAGTGATAATATAAAGGGGTTAGCACATTAGATAGCATAATCCATTAATAAACATTACATATATTCCCATGGATAATAATCATATATTTGCACGATACCAATTGGATGGGAAAGGAGTATTTCTATTAATAAATGATCAGCAGAAGCAAAAAAATTATAGACTTTTGTGTCGGCATGGTTTGAAACCAAGAAACCAAGTTCCTTCCAACTGGGCCTCCACCACTTCAATCCTCCACCAAAGACAAGCTCATAGAAAAGAGACAATAAGGTTCTCTTAACAATAGGGAAAGAGCTTGGGGGTTGAACATTGTGTTCAGACTTGAGGGACAAAGGGATGCAGACTCAATATGAAGTAATTTCTCCAGAGTAACTTTGCTCTCAAAGTTGAATGCTTTCTCCTTTTTTTCCATAGCTCGGAATTGTCTTCTTATAGCCTTAAAAATCAAACTGAAGGGTCGAGTCAGAACGTGTCCAGTATATGGAAGGCCAAGGATCAGAGATCTTTGTCGTGCAATGGAAACTTGACTTTATTTTTGTATTTTCTAGCACAAATCTCGATGTACATGGGTTGTAGTAGAGAATTTTGTGTATACGCATGTTTTATAGTAGATAGGGTGTGTATATGTGGAAAAATATGTATTTTTAGCTCTTGATTCATCAAAGAGGGATGACAAGTCTACATAGGGAAATGGAAAAAGGCCCTATGTGCAAGATAGAAATGGTGAGGAAAATCTTGCTATAACAAATGCCCCCTAATGTGTGAGATTAGAGGAGTATCTGCGATGGTTGAAATACATTATAAATAACCTAGAAGTGGAGTGGTGTAAACCCATCTGGAAAGACTAGTTGTTCATTACATTCTGTTTTGACTTTACATACATGGATGCCAATAGAATACAATGCAGATCCATTTGGAAAATATACCAAATAAGTGTCTGTGGCCATGAATGGGAAAATACAAATGCAGTTATATGCCAAAAGTTGTCATAATCACGAACAAGGCCTAGTAGAACCAGTCTCAAAACCAATCTGAAGATATCTATATACGATGGAGTATAATCTGATGTCTCATGATTACTATAGTCAAATAGGTGTTGGTCCAATGAAAAGGAAGCAACAGCTCAGGAAAGATGTGGCCACATAGTGATGTCTTCAATTCTTCTACACATTTGCCAAAGGTGCAAGTCTACATCATGTAAATAAAGGAGTTGAGGTCGAACATAATGAGACATCGTTTGATTACAATTCATTGAGGTATACCGTTAACAAACGCGAGATAGCCTACCAATAATGAAAGTAGGTATCAAGGCACTGAGCACATTCCTACAAGTGTGAATAAAGGAGTCAATGTCGAACACCTGAGGAATCCATTGATCAGGAGACATTGATGTATTCCCATCTATCAATGGCAAGAGAGCCTACCACTAATGACTGCAAGTCTCAAGGTACTCATAAAACTCTAGGTCTCAGATCCCGAATAAATGAGTTGAATTTGATGGAAAGAGACCCACTGAAAGGAGAGCATTGAGGCATCTCTCATCAATCAGCACGAGGAACAAATCAGTAGCTTCATAATTTGGTGGAGATCGGACGAAGAATATGTTCACAAACCAATGACCCTGTGCGTCTTTTGCGTGTGCCAAATGAAATCGGTACATGAAAAATACCCTATGAATAGAAACCAATGATGAAAACTACTGACGAAAGAGAGGAAACCACCAATAAGGCTAATGGCATCCAAGACACTGCACGAATCCCAAAGTGTGAATAGATGTCTTCTCATCGAACACAAAGGAAACCACCCAGTCACCGACCAATGATGAAATGTCGATTGTTGGGTTCAAGGTGACCTACCAATGATGAAATTAGGGCCAGGGTGCATGATAAGACCATAGTATCATGTGATTCTGAGACAAATTGAGGGTATGGCCGACATGTAAAGTCAAGAGTTATGAGGAATGGTCGACACAGGTTGATAGACTTCCTTTGAACAAGAGCATGAGATATATGGTAGACTCCGGCAGCATAGACTCAATGATGTAACTATTAGATGTAGGAGGCATCAATAATGTTCTCTATAGGGAATGGAAGAGTAACCAGTCAGTAGAGAAAAACTTTGTAACGAGATCAGCTTCCTAAGGCCATGCTAAACCCAAAATTATGATGACACAAGGACTCAATAACTTTGTGATCTGTTCAAAGGTGACACAATTGTTTCCAATTATAATATAGTACTCCATTCCCGCCTGTCTTTTTTTTTTCATAACAAATGAATGTTATGATACAGAGGAGGAAATGAGTGTCGTAAATAATAAAAACTAGTTCCAGCAGTGGAACGTACCTATGCTCAATGCAAGGAAATGCATGTGGGAGATGGACACTCGGGGTGATGTTCCCTACAGGGTATTGGGTGTCAAATTGTGAAGGATATAAACAAGGCTCTAATTGGTTGAGGATGCAAAAATTTCTTAGGCAACGGTTTATAACACAAAGAGAGAACCGGCTAAAGTCTCAATACTGCAAGCGAGGGCATGAGATGCAATCACAACTTTACGCCAAAAAAATGTCCTCTTTTATGTCTTTTAGTCTACTTGGTGTGAAAAAGGGATAAACTTGTGCCAAATAGACATCTTTTCAAATCCAATTTACGAGTGTGAAAAAGACAAGTTCACTCGGCGATCTTTTCTATTTTTGGTAACGAGTCGGAAAAGAGCTTAGCTAAGACTCATGACCTTTCAAATCCAATTTAACGAGTGTGAAAGGGACAAATCACTCGGCAATATTTTCATTTTTTAGACGAGTCGAAAAAGAGATTAACTAAGACTTGTTTTGTTGTTCTAATCGACATGTAAAGGGGTAGGCCAATGCTCCCGTAACGGTCTTCTGTTGAAGGTCGGTATCTTACGAATAGCTAACAAAATATTGGGAAAACCCAAAGCTCTCCAAGTTGAGGAGGAGAAAGTGATAATGGAGTATATAGTCTCTATGATGGTTTGAATAATGTCTCTTAATGGAAAAGACATAGGTGGGGGTATGATATGCCCCATCAGGTCGTCCCAATCGAAGAGAACCTCATCGGGACTTGGAGGAGAGTACTCATAGGAAGAATAAATCTCTCTCGTTCAGAAGGAGAAGGATCAGGAATGTTGATGACATGACTGAAGGTTGCATCACCCTTTACAAGGAGAGTGTGATTGACCAGAGATTGCAATGGTATGACCCCCTCTTCAATTATAGGTTGAAGAGGATTCATGATAACAGGGATAGGGGACACATCACCCTCGATAATGGGGGTGAGTTCGGGAGAAGAAAGAACCGTGTCAATTGAAGGAGGTACAAGGTATGGGGTAACCACAGATGTCTCATAATCTGATGGGCCCTTGGGAGAGCTCCATGCTTCTGGTATCTCGGTAGTAGCCAGACACAAACACGTAAGACGACACCGACATGGAAAATGAAAGATACACGGATGGGGCGTAATAAGTGGGATAAGTACCCATCTGGGCATTGTCTCCTGGAAGAGCGTAGCTAGCATTGGATCCATAAGGGGGAAGGTTCCAACCTCCCATAGGGACATGACTCATATCAAATGAAGGAGTGGGCATCGGATCCATGATGCCCCCAGATCCAATGCTAGGATTCATATACGTGGGTCGGGAAGAGGATTGCACGGGTGAAAGCATATCAATAGAAAAATGACTAGAGACCCAAGGTGCGGACTATGTGTTATAGTTCTACATACCATTATGAAAAGAGGAAGGATCCGTCCCCATGAAATGAGTAGGTATCATGGGATGGGTAGCAGTAAATGAGGGAGAAAAAGAAACTCCACTACCCATGATGATGAAAACCACAAGAGACTCCTAAGGCTAACTAGTAGTCAAAGATCATACCAAGAAGTCAAACAGCCAATATGCATGCAAACGGGCTAAAGTGGTTGAGTGGCCTCCCTCGCTAAAGAAGGTATGTCTCGTCCAAGAGGGACATGAGATTCCTCGATAAAGTTTGGAGGTAACAAAATTAGTTATAGGGGTCCTCATGGGCTTAACAACCAGTCGGTCAGATCCCCCCAGAGAGGTAATCCTCCATAAAGGTTGTGCATTTTCTGAACCCTATCTGACCCAGGGTACAAGCAGAATAACCCCTGCAAGTAACCTATGAGATACCTAAGTCAAGAAACTAATAAACCACTTTATAATTGATGAAAAGGTGAGAAGTCATAAGTATGGATTACCGTATGGGCAGGGTAGCAAAGCCCGAAACCTTGAAATCACCACCTCTCACAGAGGTATGGGTACTAGCAAGATCCCCAAATACGAATAAATCCACAGAAATATCTCTGATGCTAGGCGGGTATCTGGGGGTTATCCCTTAAACTAACTTCGTGTGACCTCGTGATTAACTCTAGTGTGAGTGGAGCCTCCTGATATTACCAATTATACAATGGACTTATCAACTCCCTGTCTCAAACACATATGTTGATTTAATTTCCTTGGAGAATTTTACTCACAAAATCCTATTCCAAGGCACTAAATCCTAGACTAGTTTGTGCACCCTAAAAATAAAATCGTGACTAATCAATTTTAGTTTAAAGCATAAATTTTATTGGCTGTGATTACTCAAGAAGGGTATGGAAGTGAAACTCGTGATATTATGACTCTGCAAGAAAATAAATATAAATATAATGCAAAGTCTAATTTTAATTTTTCAATGAATTATATGCGTATAAAAATAGTGCAAATTTCAATTTCAACTCTGCAATTTAGAAGTAAAATGCAATCTTTCACTAAATGCACTAAGCTAATGATAAAGATTCAGAATACAAAAATGCCAAGAAATGTAAAATGCCTATTTTTTTTGTATTTTCAATATATTAAAGAGAAAATGCATGGACTGAAAAGCAACCTGATATATAAATTACTTTGTATAAACGGAATGACTCAAGCAGAATACAAAATAGCCAAGCAATAGCCCAGAGTTCAAGGACAAATCAAAAATGAAAAACAATGAGAAAGACTACACCCAAGAATTCAACTCCAAACAGGTTTCCTGTCAACCCAGAGAAGCTCAACAGGCACAACAAAGACCTAAGAAGGCTCAACAATCATCAAATCCCACCCAACGATCACAAAACCAAGAAAACGGGAAAGGAAAAGTGATATACGTGATTGTTCAAGCAAATAATGTGTATATATGCAACTTGCAGTGCAACAACACACGTGTATACGCGACTGTCAAGGAAAAAGGCATGTACAGGCTTGAAAACAAGGCCAAGCAAGTGCAAAAGGCTAAAAACTCAAACCCAGAGTGAACAGAATTTGTCAAGCAGTGATACGACAAGAAACACAAAGGAAAAAGAGAAATTCAAGGAGAAAAAGTACTTCAACCCTTAGAAAGAAGATCTCTCCCGAGTGGATTCTCCAATTCTGTTACGAGGGAAAAACTCTCTATGGCCAGGGTAAACCACAACAGACATGTATGATTGTATAAATCTACTCAATTCCAACATATGCTATATAAACCAATATGCAAGCAAGATAAGAAATAAGCCTACCTCATTCCAACGTTTGATGATGTTCCATTGTTGAGTACTTTGACCCAAAGCTTTGTACCTGCAACAAGTTCTCAACAAACAAGTAGAGAAAGTATATAGAGATAATATAAAGGGGTTAGCACATTAGATAGCATAATCCATTAATAAACATTACAAATATTCCCATGGATAATAATCATATATTTCCACGATACCAATTGGACGAGAAAGGAGTGTTTCTATTAATAAATGATCATCAGAAGAGAAAACATTACAGACTTTTGTGTCAGCACGGTTCGAAACCAAGAAACCAAGTTCCTTCCAACTGGGCCTCCACCACTTCAATCCTCCACCAAAGTCAATCTCATAGAAAAGAGACAATGAGGTTCTCTCAACAGTAGGGAAAGAGCTTGGGGGCTAAACATTGTGTTCAGACTTGAGGGACAAAGGGATGCAAACTCAATATGAAGTAATTTATCCATAGTAACTTTGCCCTCAAAGTTGAATGCTTTCTCCTTTTTTTCCATAGCTCGGAATTGTGTTCATATAGCCTTCAAAATCAAACTAAAGGGTCGATTCAGAACATTTCCAGTATATGGAAGGCCAAGGATCAGATATTTTTATCGTGACATGGAAAACCGAATTCATTTTTTTTATTTTCTGGCATAAATCTCGATGTACGAGGGTTGTAGTGGAGTAGCCTGCGTATACGCGTGTTGTATAGTAGATAGGGCATGTATATGTGGAAAAATATGTATTTTTAGCTCTGGATTCATCAAAGAGGGATGACAAGTCTGCATAGGGAAATGGAAAAAGGCCCTCTGTGCAAGATAGCAATGGTGAGTCAAATCTTTCTATAACACATGGCTAGGGGGTGCCACCCTTCTAAATTGCTCAAAAAAAGGTCGATTTTTCCAAGAAAAAAGGTGTATTTTGACCTTGAAATGATGGGTTTCTTCCTCCAATATTACTTAGGGGTCATGGAAAACTATTTTCATGGTGTGAATGGGTGGTGACACCTCAAAACATGAATGTGACACTTGGGAAGTTGCATACAACACTTGTGGCAGTGCATGCGACACTTACCAAGGTGCATACGTCATTTTGCGACACTTAGGGTTAGATACCTGGGCGTGCGATTTTGATGTGTAACATATACATCAATGATCCAATCAATTGTTTCTATAGTGTCGAATCAATATTGTCGAAATTGGAAGAAGACATGCTTAATTTCTTCAGATTCATCACCACTAGTGTAGCCACGGGCTTACAGTTTAGCATCCCAAACTTATTCAATATATCAATTGTGTACTTCCCCTGAATAAGGAATATCTCATTAGTTCTCTTCCACACCTCTAGTCCCAAGAAGTAGTGCATCATATCGCATTCCTTTGTTGCATGTGCCCACCCGATTTCTTCCTTAATTCTCCAACAAAACCCTTTTCACCATCGGCCCTTCTAGTAAACCAAAAGGCTACATCGCGCACAGAGTGCACAATGCAATCTCACCCAATATGGTTTATGGGTGACAATAGGATGCATATTTCTGCATTCATGGAAGGGATTAGGGGTGTTCTTCTTCTTATTTTTCTACTTTAATATGCATTCTACCATGATATTCATTAGATATATCAATTTATCCATTCAACAACATTCACCATACTAGTCCGCATTGTAAATAAACCCTAACATATGCATTTGTATAACCATTCATTCATCATAAAGTATATGAAAAGAATACATCACACACGAAGACACCATTTTATCATGGTTCACCCCCTCCTGGGCTATGTCCACAAAGATCTTTTGCTTATTTCTTATTCTCCATCAAAATAACGTTGTGTCCATTACATCATAAAGTTTAAGAGTAGTACATGTGTAGTGAGGCTGACCAACGTCGCACCAAGCTCCACTTATTCTAATCTAACCCTCATTTACATCTAAATATTGACTCTATTTTAGCTCCACAACTCTCAACCATATAAAACTCGGACTCAAAAAGGACTCTCCAAAATAGACTTGTCGCGCAAAAGTTCTAAGTTAGCTCATGCAAAGATATGATAAAAAAGATACCTCAATATACCTTATACCTCTTCTATTTATACTACAAAATGGGTTAAAACCCTTACATTATGACCCCAAAACCCTAACCCTAAGTGGACTCCACTTTCCCACATTCCAACTACCTTCTGTGTGGTTGGTCTTGATCCTTTATTTGAAATCCTTATTTCTCGATGCACTGCTTCCTTTGTCCTTTGTCATGCTTTATATTTCTTCTTTTCTAACGCATGCCACTTCCTTTGGTCCATTATGCACTTAACTCCCAAAAATGCTTGCTCCAACAGGCCCCCAACACTAAACCGTGGCTTGTGCCGAGCCACTTAGACTTGGTTCACTTTTTGAAGCACTACCTCCAGTGCATGAAACTTCTTTGCCAAATTTTCCACTTTCTCCTTTTCCTGTGAACTCTTTTCTACCAGTGCCTCCACATACTGCGTTGTCATGTGCTCGTTCAACACTTCCCTTCTTTATGCATGTGCCTGTGCTAGTCTTCCTTTTTTTGTTTGCAGTTCTTCTATCATTTTTTTGGCCTCTTGTTGCAATGGCTCCAATTGAGCCTACCTTTATTGTTTTTCTCCTTGTACTTCCTTCAGTTCTTCTTGCATGTTTTTCATTTTCGGTGCACTCTTCATCCTTTCCAGGATGGCCATTGATTTATGCCTCTGTTTTAAATCATGTACTTCTATGGTCATATTTTCCTATCTTTGATCCAGTTGTTGTATCCTCTCATCTTCTTCCAGGTTGGTCCAATTGTGTGCATTCCTGTCATACAATTCCACAACTTATTTTACTTTGTGCGCTATGATATTTATGTGCGTAGTAGCCTCCTTCTCTCTCAGTTCCCTCACTTTTGGGGGTGTGCTTGGAGTCATTTTTTCTATTAACTATGTTATCTCCTGCTTATATCTCTCCATTGTCTGCACAATATTTTGTATATTTTCTTCTGTTGTGACCTCCAGTTCCTACGTGCATTCTAGTTTGTTTATGCATTGTTTCTCCTCCTCCTTCTCCAATTTTATTTGCTCACAAGTTACCTGCAATATCTCCTTAACCTCCATGTCGATCTCTAGGTTGGTGGCATCCGCCCTAGCTCTAGATTGGACCTCCTACATCACACTCACGTGTAACCCATATAACACCTTTGTGGGCATGTGTGTGAGAATAAAATCTATATGTTCTATGTCCTTAACCTATTTATGCATTATGTTCTCGTCTACTTCCAACATGTCATGTCTAACCTTAAACCTGTCACTTCCCTTTACTATTATCTATATTGTCTCTTCCTATTCTTTTTGTATTGGTGCTTCATGTGCTTGTTATTTCTACTGCTTTGTAGGATGATGCATTGTACTTATTTGCAGCCTCTGAAGAATGTCATGCACTTGTACTAACCTCTCCACAATTCCCTCTATTTACTCTTTTCCTGCAAGTATTGCATTCTCCCCTCTATCTTGGATTATTGGGGGATTTGTGCGGTACTTAATTTTCTTCCTTTTTTCACCCTCCCATGTTCCAATCCTCTTCTTGTTAGAATATAGAAGATTGTGTTCTTGTTTTACCATTGGCGATACCCTCGTCACCCAACCACAGGCCGAGCCTCCCTCTGAGCACCTTAACCTTGACTGAGAATTCCTCCGGAAGCAAACCCTAGGCTAGATAGCCAAACAAAGAGTAGTGCATCAATCCCCAAGGATAGCGCATCACAAAAGCTTATCAGATAGTCCCAAACCCTAGCCAAGAGATATTCAAGCCAAAACTGAGAACTTGTTGCTGTTGGAGCTGCACCAGCTCTTCCTCCAAACCTACGCACCAAACTGCAACTGCAGTGCGCACAAAACTGCAGAACTGCAATTCTGAGATGTGACAAATGAGAACTGGTGCCCTGTATTTCTACTGGTTCTGCCAGATTTACTGAGGCCTACTTCTCCTTCTGGATAGTGTCTGTTCAGTATATTATTATTATTTCTGGTCGACTTCTTCTCTTGGAGGCTAATAGCCTAATATAAATTATCTTCTTGAGCTGACAAGGTTTCTAGGGTTATTAGCCAACTCATTAGGTTTTCTCTTGCTTCTCGGAGTCTTCTATTCTCGTCAGGTTCACACGTGGGGGTAAATACCTCCCGCAACTACCATAATATTAACACTCCCTCCTAGCTAGAGAGGTATTTACAGGTAATGGACTTGAGCACAAAATATACCATT
>SNQJ01S0178817.1:0-15686 GCA_010110895.2 Picea sitchensis | reverse complement strand
CGCGGGCTGTAGTGGGCCTGCTAGAGTTTGCTTTTTAAAAATGGAGTTTTTAGAGGAGATGTTCAGTAGTTTTTTGGCAAAGAAGGGATATGAGTTGGCATGATGTCAGGTAAGCATGTGTGGTGCAATTTAGGGTTATAACACTTCGTATTTTAGGGTCCCCTCACTCTGTTTTTCCATCTCCTCCACTCTTGTAAATTTTTTTGAATTAGGGTTTGCCCCACCGTTAGGGTTTTTCAATTTTTGTTGTCCTGTACTCTTATCCACTTCCATCTCTTATGCGGCTAATTTTTATTTTTCAATCCTTGTTGGAATGATGGCTTCCACCTCCAGTGTTGTAAGATCCTCCACCTCCATGATATTTTTTGGTTATGTTATTCTTTCCTTTTTCTTCCCTGTTTGTCGGGTCACACTTATGAATCGTCCGGGATCACCAACTTTGGGAGGTGCCATATTGCTTGCTTTGTGCATGAATTATTGTCTCTATTGCTCAATTACCCTCTTCTTTCACTCTTAAGTTCTTTGTTGCTCAAAAATCGCTAAGTGTTGAAATTTTACGAGCTCTTCCCTTTATAGTTGTAGTTATTAATGTTTTCGTCCTTTTTCGGTTTTCCGGTAGTCGTTTTCCTTTTTCCAGTATTTTTCCATTTCCCTATGCATTGTGTTCTTTCTTCAGCATAGTGTTTATCCTCTTTGTTTTATTTTTCCTGTGCACAGTATCTTCATTTCTCGTCACCCTGACTTTCTTCCTGTTGAGCACTGTCTACTTCTTTTTGGTTTTTTCTTCATTTTTCTAGTTTTTTCTTCCATTTTCTTCTTTTAACTCCTACTATTTACAAGATGTACAAGTCTACTTGTTGCGTTGCAACTTCTGAGGGTTAGTGGGATGACTAACCCTATACAGTTACAGTCAACTACCATTCACTAGTCCTTGGATTTTCTTGCCTGTTAAGTCTTATAGTTGTTCAACACATCTATCTCTGACAGACTTTATCTGATATGGCCCTAGCCAATGCATTCTAAGCTTCCCTGGATGCTACAAATACTTACTGTCGTAAAGGAGAACCAGATCTCCTTCCTTAAAATTCTTCTTCTTGATATGTTTTCCATGCCATGCTTTATCTTTTTCTTTGTGTACCTCTTGATGGAAACCTGCTATGATTCAGTCCTCTTCTAATTCCATCAGTTGAGCCAATCTTTCATGCGATGTCCCCTTTCTGTCATATATGTAATTATTGCAATGCATAGACTTGGTATCAAATAATCTAAGGGAACTATTGCTTCCTTTCCATACACCAATCTAAAGGGTGTCTTCCATGTTAGCTTCTTGTAGGTAGTTCTATAATCCCAAAGTACTGTTGGTACCTTCAAATCCCAATCATCTATGTTCACATTACAAATCTTTATCAAGGAATTATCCAAAATCTTATTGAAGGCTTCCATTGTTCCATTATATTGAGGGTGATAAGGAGTGCTCTTATGGTGATGTATCTTAAACTCTTCAAGCATTGCCTCAATTTTATAGTTAATGAAGTGAGTCCCATGATTGATCATCAATATTCTTGGACATCCAAACCTTGTCACTACATGTTCAAATAAAAAGGGTGTTGCAGTCTCTGCCTTGATATCCTTTATTGGTGTTGCCTCATCCCATCTGGTCAAATATTATGTCACTATAATAATATATCTGGCTCCTGATATTCTTGCCATTGGATTAATTGGACCTACAAAATATACTTCCCATTTATCAAACACTTGTAAAGTTGCTTGAGGTCTTAATGGAATTTCATTCCTCCTGGATGGTTTCCCAACCCTCTGACAGAGATAACACTTTTGATAGTTTTCCTTTGAATCCTTGTGAACTGTTGTCCACCATAATCTTGTGCGCAATACCATCTGTGTGGTATATTTTCCTATGTAGTGTCCTACAACAATCCCTTCATGTGCCTCTGCTAAAATGATAGGCCTTTCATGCTCCATCACACATCTCCATAGGATGTTATCTGCTCCAAGTTTGTCTAAATGACCAGCAATCAACTAATAATCCACATCTCTGACCACCAAGTTTTTCTTCTGCACAGTAGTAAATTCTCTTGATGCAAAGAATGTACTCAAAAACTCAAAAATGTCAACAAAATACTCATCATCTATCTGCACTATAAATAATTGTGCATTTGGAAATTAGTCTTCCAAGGTACTAGGTTATTCTCCATTAGTTATCATGTATAAGTGATCTGGTCTTACATTCAATAAGTGATCTCGTCCTRCATTCAATCTTCCATGGTTCACCACTACTTCAAAATAAAATTCTTAGAACAAAAGTATTCATCTGCATATCCTTCCCCCCAACTATAGCTTATTGACTAAATATCTTAGAGAAGAATAATATGTATACATATTGAAATGTTTCCCTAACAAGTAATGTATGTATTTTTTCAAAGCATACACCATAGCTAATCCTTCCCTTTCTATAGTGTTATAGTTCTATTATGAATATGATAACTTTCTGCTGGAGAACACAATAGGTTTATCTACATCATCTTCTCCTAGTTGGGTTAATATTGCTCCTAATGCTATTGCAGATGCATCCACATGCACATGAAATAATTTTTCCCACTCTGAAAACACTAAAATCGGCACAGTAACCATCTTCTCCTTTAGAATATCCAAACTTTGTTGGCATTCACCATTCCATTGATACTTAGTGTCTTTCTTCAGTAACTTCTCCATTGGTGCAGTAATATGTGCATATCCTCTTATTAACTTCTTGTAGTGTCTTGTATGGACCAATGTACTCTTCAACTGGCGCACTGACTTTGGTGGTGGCAAGTTAACTATGACAACAATTTTAGCAGGATCAACCAACAGACCATGTTTACACACCACATGCCCTAAAAAAATACCAAAAGGTACATTGAAAATACATTTATTAATATTTAGTGATATCTATCATTGTCTGCATATGTCTAACATCATCCTTAATACTTCCACATGATCCTTCAATAGACTTAACATTGTCCAATCATCTAAGTAAACCTCCAAAAACTCATGAATGAAGTCCTTAAAAGTTGCTACTACTACTCTTGAAAATTTTGTTGGTGCATTCTTCAATCCAAATGGCATAATTATAAACTGAAATGATCCCCACTCTGTAGAAAATGTAGTCTTGTGTCTATTTTCTGGTGCAGTCATAATATGATGATATCCTAAAAACCCATTTGTGAATGAATAAGTTTCTTGACCTCCTACATTCCACAAAACTTCGTCTGTAAATGGGGTAGGAAAAGGATCATGTAGGCAAGCATCATTAAATTTTCTCAAATCTACACAAATCATGATCCCTCCTTGCTTATTTTCCTACACCACCATAGGAATAATCCATTATGACTCTTCTATAGGTTCTATGACACCAACTTCTAGCATCTTGTCAATTTTTTCCTTCACTTTCTCTTTGTATATTGGATTCAATATGTAAGGTATGTGTCTGATAGGTCTTGTTTCTAGCTTCAAATGGATCTTCATCTCTCCTATCTCTCCTGATAATCCCTTCATATATTAGAATATCATTGGGAATAAGTCACTATACTCGCGCAATAATTTTGTGATCCTTTCTATTGTCTCATTATCCCAATAATCTCCAATATTTGCCATTTTTTGGTTTTCTGCAGTTCCAATGTTGACCTTCTTGATGTTTAATGGTGCAGCATAATCTTATGAATCTGACTTGGGACCTTCTACTTCCTTTTCACCTTCCACTTATGGGATCTATATATTGTGTGGCTTATCTTATGTTGGATCTTCTTCTGCGAGGTGATAACAGTGTAAAAATTGTTTAACTGTTTTTCTAGCCTGCTTCTGGTATGTTGGGATTATTTCAAAGTATGGTTCTTCAAATATCCTATCTCTTACCACTTTCAGCGATGTATATATTTATGAATTTTCATGCTCAAAGGAAAATTTAACTATGAAATTATGTTGTATCTCTTCCCAGTTGGCAGTTTCTTTGCATTGTTCATGTTTTGTGTACCAGTTCTTCGGAATGCCTTCTAGTGTGTGAATAAAATGGTGTGGTCATTCTTCTGGTGGTACTAATATCCATTAAACAATGCACTTATCTACATGTTCTTTAGGTTTTCCTAATCCCTCATATTTCTCCTCATATATATGCTCCTCCTCTACGCCAAATCTAATGCGCAGTAACCTTTTGCATTGAAACCAATTGTTGATCTTTTCCTTATGTGTACCCCACCATATTGTAGGTGTAGTTTTTAAAGAAATATCTAATGTTGGTAATCTCTAATTTTCCATAACCTCTACCTCTAACTTCATTAAAAATTCTTCTAAGTCATTCAAACCATAAAATTTAGGAGGTTCTCTTACCTTTGTACCAACCCATCTCAATGCACGTGTCATTCTGGCACATCTTTTGGTAGATAATTCATGTAGTTGTTGCTTCCAACTTTCCAATCTTGTGTTAGAGTCTGAAGCACAAGAACTAATACTCCTCCAGCTGATCATGCCATCTGTAGTTGGGTTAATATAATCTTCTTCACGTGCGGTTGTTTTGTATAATTGATTTACATCTTCTATAAGAGTATTGTCTATCGCAGGTTCCACATACTTTCCTCCTTCTTAGGGATCTAATGGCGCAATAACTCTGTATTCCCCTAATTCAAAGATGATATTCCTTGTCATCAATTTGATAATATTCTTCTTATCAAAATCCCAATCCAGGCCCAACAAAGATGGATATGGCGAAGTAATGTCTATGATGTCAATGACCTCAAAGTATGCCATGATGCGCACACCATCTAAATCTACCGAAATCCCCTTCAACCCACCAATTGGCACCACTCTGTGTTGATTTTCCAACTTCAATTGAATAAGTGAATACCCCAGTTGAGATTCTCCCATAGCTTCCCAAGTCTTTTTTGGCAAAACATTAACTTCAAACCCTAAGTCTAGTATGATGTCCCTCATAATGAAATATGATCCTATGTTGGCATTCATGATAAAACAAAGAAGCTTTGATACTAATTTATAAAATACACATAATAACAACAAGTTGATGGAAAAATCATACTAGCCAACACTCTAATGTATTCACTCCAATGTTACATATTTATAGTACAATGGGTGATGCCACCTCATAGATAGATTTGCTCTAGATCCTAAAATCATGCATGATGACTAGGATAGACTATCTTAACTAAATCATTAGTTCTCACTTGAGGATATATTACTAATATCCTAAATGAATAATACAAATATAGGTTACAATTTAGACTTAGTGATTGGTTAAGGTAAGCCAATAAGCTAACAATCCCCCCCTCAATCACAAGTCTAATCAATAATACCAACAATAAAGCATAAACTGGTATCAATTTCAAGTCTTCATACTGAAACTCTTGTGCTAAGCCTCAATGAAGAACTTCCTGAAAAAACACCAATCTAGATGTTGAATGGTTCATTTGAAATGAATTGTAAGAGAGCTGAGATATGGAAGTGAACAGCTGCAATATCTGAACATTCTTTGATTGCTTGACAATTCAATCATTTTGCAAAGTATTTGAGCTAGAAGAATCTAATGTCTTCTGCTAATTGGTGAACATGTAGTATCACCACTCTATTATTAGTGTATCACTGAAGTGCTCTCTAAATCTGTGGTTTGGGATAACCACTGATAAATTGATACCATGTATCTGATGGTTTTTGGATGACCACTAACTAATTTTGACACTTTTAGGTGTCCAACAGCATCCCAATGTATCATGTGTATGATTCAATTGCAATACATTGAACCATAATCTTTCCAAAGTCTTCCATTTATGGAAAATATCACTATGTAATCATGTGAGCCAGGATGTGTGCAATTTGTTCACTTAATGTAAACTCCAATATGATGAGAGTGAACCAAGAGAAGTGAACCAGCTTCTAGTCTGACACATCCCTGAAAATTCCTAACAACTCAATCAAATGCCAAGTTTCAATGTAGAAGGATCATCTTTTCCTCTACCAGGTCAAATGACCATCTATGTGAACCAAACATCCACATCATTGCTCTCAAAATAAAAATCAACATCCCGATTATGTATGATTCAACTTAAAATTATTGAACCATAATTCTTCTAAAGTCTGTCATCAACAGACTGCAGTTTCCCATTTGGAAAATGTCATGCCCATCTGGCATACTTGATGTTTTTTTGTTGTTGAAACTTTTTGTCTGACAACCATCATCAATTCCCCCCTTTGTTAGCTGAAAGGAGAGACCACAATTGGTTTCATGAACCATCATCACTGAAATTTTGAACTCCCCCCATTAGCGTGCATGAGAGTTACATCACTTTAATCCCTCCTTCTATGCTCAAGAGTATACCATACTTGTTCCATTTGAGTACAACACAAAGTGGGCATGCAGGAAAAACCACGTGTTATCTCATCCCATGAAGGCCATGCTCGAAAGCTACTCCATAAGGGGACCACTTATATGAGGTACAAAAATGTTATGTGCTACAAGATTGGTCTTTAATCAAGATTGAATTCTTCGGTAAGACTTATAAAATCACTTGGTTGTTGATGACCACTGCCAAGGATCAATCCACTCATAGTGAATCTTCAATCTTGCAGGTTTCTTCAGTGTTTAACATATGTCTAAAGAATGGTTATGCTTGCCACAATGCTGGTGAGGATGGAGATCAAAACATTGATTCTCCATGTGACCAACTTGATTTCAATGTTGGCACTTATCATTCTGATATTGAACTTGAACAAGTGAAGTTGAAGATTATTGAAGGAATCCAACACTATGGAACTTGATTGGTCTGGAATAATCAAGAATATGAAAGGTAACTTCCTTGTCATATCCAAGTCTTGTTATATTCTTGTTGTAAATGATTTCTTCTCAAGGTCTAATGATGGGCTTGGAAAGAGCATTCTGAACTTGTTTCTTTGAAATCTATGGAAGTTGATTTATTGCAGCATTGAAATGTTTTCTTCACTGAAGTCAAAAGAAAACTCTTTAAATGTAGGTTCATGAATAGATTCATCTTCGTCTGCATCTAGAGTTTTCTTATTGAGTTTTCCCTTCACTGATTGTTGATCAAAATCATCATCATCATTATAGAGAGAGTTGTGTTGAACAAAAACTAGTTCAGAACACTTCACTCGTTGTTGATTTTTGAGATCTATCAACTCATCATTCAATAGCTGGGATAGAGATTAAAGAATTATAACTTTATCTTGCATCACTTGCAAACAAGTCATCACTTATTGAAGAGTTTCTTTGTTCAATATCATTGTGTTGCCTTCAATGGTGTTTATTAGAGTATTTAGAAACTCTAGTAATTCACGACTTCGCTCCATTTGAACACACTCGCTTGAACCTCATGTTTACTTTCTCTTCTCGCTCACTTGAACTTTCTTCCAGGAAGTTGAGGATGTCGGTTACCACCAAAAATGCATCCCAAAGTATGATGTTTACAATTATTTGAGTTTAAACTACTCAACTTTGTCAATTTCAACTCAAAATTACAATGAATCTATGATGTCGGGCTCAATTGAGAATGCACCTGAAAACTACAAGTCAAATCAATTTAAATTTGATTTCACTCTTAGAAATAAACTATTGCAAGTAGCAAATGATATTCAATTTTGATTGCCTCATTAACTTGATTTTCCCTTTCAATGATTGATGTAGAATCATTGTTGAATGCTGATGTTGAAAATTAAAAAACTTGAATGTTCTTTGCGGCTACTTGATTGCAAGTGCTTTGATTGCATTAATTGTGTGCTTGAATTTTCTTAACTTGTTGTGTACTCGATGTGTGTTTGGTCGTATGTAAGTGTAGTTATGTCAAAACTAGACATAAAATATTACATAAAACAACTATGGAAACATTCATGGAAGCATTCACCATCGCACACAAGTCAAGGTGTTCCAAAGATCCCCTTATTCAATTTCGGGCGGATCTAGGACATAGAGAAAAATACTTTATTTTATTAAGATGTCTTCTTGTCACATCGTCCAAATACAATTAGCTCTTAAAACTAAAAAGAAATTTTTTTTTCCGATGAAAGATCAAGCTTTAAATCAAGATACTCGTGACAAAAATCTTACAAAAATTTTCAAAAAGTTGTACCAAACTCTCATCACAGCTTCAACCCTTTGTGAAATAATATCGTAGAAAATATTCAAAGTACTTTTCTAAGCTTTTAAACAAAAGCTAGATTAAGTTGATGCTTGAAACCTTTTTCACTTGAATGGAAAGCAAATGTGGGACTTCAATATCCATGGATAAGATCATTAAAGAGGCATTGAATCCTATATTGGATAATAACACAATTGTTGTCGCATTGATCCGTTGATGGAGATTGGGTAGTTGGAGATTGCATCGTTGTTGGAGATACAGGTCTCTTGTCATGATATGCTTTCCTTTTTCTTATGACATGTGGATACAACAAATTAGATCTTTGTTGTGAAGGGTGAATCATGGGAGCTAGTCCGAGGATAGATCACTGAGGATCTCTTGCACTTCGTTCAGCATTCAATTTGGGATAGGGAAACTTTTCGTTATGGACGCCCTTATTGCTTGACGTGTTGAGCTCAAATCCAATCATTAACTGTGTGAATCATTCTGAAATGAGTATTCGATCATTGATCTCAGACATAACTTGATCGCTAACCTCAGAGAATGGAATGCATCAATTACAGAAGGAAAACCAAATGTAATTTTGCCACTGTGAATACTTGGAGTGCACCTCACCTTCCATGGACTACTACCAGGGTGAATCTATCAGGCCTCACACCAGTGTTTTCCAGAGATCCATGCAAACACGTGGGATCCTTTTAATGCGTATAGACGGTTGGTCAAAGTGTTATTTATTTCCACCACAAATGAGATGTTGGATTGGTTTTCTTATTGATTTTGAACAAGCATGGGCTCATTTTGAGTAGGTGTTCCAAGATCATTCGATCAACATTTTTGGTGATCCAACGAAGCCAGCGCATTCACTTTCTGCAATTGGAGGAAAATGAACTAGTTGAATACCCTGGCAATTGTTAATTAAAAATTTTACAGATCTTAGCGCCTTATCTTTTGCAATTGTTTATTGCAAACAAGGCTCTGATATGACCGGGATTTCAATCGGCAAGTTGTGGTAAGCTGGGTGAGCTCATTTTCAACCAGTTCGTGTCTTTTCAGAAACCTATAGAAGCAACAGCATCATTGCACGCCCATTCAAAGTTTTGTCGGATGTTCATGAAGCTACACAAGGTTAAGCATTGTTAAGTGCCGAGAAGAGGCACGGTTTGCAGAGTGAATGGATAGATCTGATATTTGGCACATTTCTATTCAATCAATTGAGGGAGATCATGACCAGAGATAGAAAATTTTGGTGCCATTGATTGCATCATTTGGCATGTGCACTGCCACTGTCCTTGATTAGTATATGAATCATACAACAAATACCAAACCACACTTATGGCCTAAAAATAGAGAAGTTGTGTCGTTGGCACTACCTCTTACTACTCAAAACCTGCCAATTAATCACACACTTAAAACATATTGAATCTGATGTTAAACAAAGCTGATAGAGCTCGATTGAAGACTATTCAATGACATGATATTTAGATCTAAACCCTAATTGTTTCATCTATGCATGGGGAATCTCTAGATGAGCGTGGGTGCCTCAAAAATGAGCTATTGGGTTGTATTATCTCGTATGCAGACAGAAACAATAGAGATGGACAACAACAAAAAATATTTCCCAATACTACAGATCAGAGATACCTGGCAGTTTGTTAATGTGATTGATGTTGATTGTGAACAGATATTTATGTTCCATACGAATTGTTACATATCTCGTAACGCGAGGAGGCAGATTGTATCATGCTTGAGAATCTAGAATTGCTTTGACATGCCAAGAGTAACCATCATCCATCAACCCAGATTCTGAATCACTCATGGAAAACTACCATGAAGACATCATGCCCTTAAGACCATAAGAGACATGATACCAAAGATAAAAACAAAGAATCTTTGACACTAATTGATAAAATATACATAATAACAACAAGATGACGGAAAAGGCATATTAGCCAACACTCTAATGTATTCACTCCAATGTTACATATTTATAGTACAATGGGTGATGCCACCTCATAGAGAGATTTTCTCTAGATCCTAAAATCATGCATGATGACTAGGCTAGACAATCTTAACTAAATCATTAGTTATCACTTGAGGATATATTACTAATATCCTATATGAATAATACTAATATAGGTGACAATTTAGACTTAGTGATTGGTTAAGGTAAGACAATAGGCTAACAATTCAATATGAATTCCCTACTGGTTCTTCTCTTCTTATGGACCCGATTTACTCTTTTTACCCCTTCTTCCTCATAATTACACGTTTCTAACAAATTCAGTAGTACTTGTAAGGAATTTTTACCATTCAACAATTTTACACATGACCCCAAAAAGTTTTTTAAGTTGCTTACTTGGTCTGGAGACTACTCTTGATTGGTCTGATCAAATAATGAAGGCATGTCATACATTGGTATCTCATCTTCTAGTTTAGTCTCTGAAGTGGACGCAATATTTTCTTTCTGAATCTCCTGCCTAGCCTCTTTGAATATCTCTTTCTCTTTTCATGCATCAAAATTTTGTTCAAGCATTGTATTATTTTTGTCCCACTAGTACTGGTCTTGATCCTTCTTGGCTACATATTCTCCTGTCTTAGATCCACGTATAGTAACTATGTTAATCTTCTTCCCGTCCTCTTCTTTGTTTTCCACCCCGATCCATTGCACATATTGATTGGTATGGTCCCTCTTGTCTTTTATATTTATCAAAAGTGTCGGACAGTATTTTGTTTCATGTTCTGTTGTGCGACAATACATACATGTCACGGGTGATTGTGGGAAGTCTCTTATATAGTGCCCTGGTTTCTGACAGTTATGACAAACTAGTGGTCCTCGACCTCCTAAAAAGCTTGTTCCTCCACGGCCTCCTCATCTAAAGCCTCCTATGTTTCCCTGATTATCTTCGCGTGGTGTATTATACTGATGTCCTTGATTATACTGTGATTTCACATTATTGTATTGTGGTGGTGGTGCACACTGTTGCGGTGGTGCTCCAAACTATTGCACATTATTATACTGTGTTTTTGCTTGAAATTGTTGCGGGGGATTTAATTGTGGTTGTTGCGCGTTGTTATATTGTGATTGTGCTTGAAACTATTGCGTGGGATTATATTGTGGTTTATCTGCATTGTTATATTGCGGTTGTTGTGTAGATTGTATTGTTACATGTTCAGCCTACACCCTGTATGTATATGCAATCCTTTCTTTCATCATCTCCAAGGTTATATAGTCCTTGTCTTCATGTCCAACTGACTTACAAACGTTACAAAATGTGTTCTTCGGTATTGTCTGATACTTCCGCATTAAGGGGTAATGATAGGGATCATGCCCATGTTTTTTTCAAATCTAACACCATGGTCCTCCTGAAGCTAAAGGGTTTGTCATACCCACTCCAATATACTGCGCAAATAATGGACACTCATTCTTGTGATGGACTTTTTTCCTACACATTATACACCAGACATATTCTCTTTTCTCCTTTCCTTTCTTTTGATTCAACTGGAATGTTAAGTTCTTCAAATCTTGCTTCTTCTCTTCCATGGCTGGATTTGTACGCGTATATTGGTTTTCCTCTAGCTGTAAGGTTGCATGTAGAGCCTCATCCTGACTTTGGAATTTGTGTTATCTCAAAGCATACTTCAAGTGTGGAAACAAAGAATTAACAAACAAATTTCTATGTTGAGTATCAGTAATAGTGTACTTTAACTTACCTTTTATCCTCTTGAACTTCTGGTCCACTTCCTAGACTGATTCTCCTGGTTTCTACTTAATATCTATCATTTCCTTCATAAATTGGTCTTCTGATCTTGTTTTCTGAAATTCATTTAATAATTGCCTCTTCACCTATGCTACAGTTGTAGGCGTTCCCATTGGATTATTTGTTATGAGACCCATGTAACAGTCTAATGTGTGGTCTCTAAATGTGATTGCCAACTACACAACCTTTGTATCTTCATCTATAATTTTCTTTGTTGCCCATATCTTCTCACAGATAAACAAATGATTTTATGCATCACCTGACTCATGCCCTCAGAATTTTGGTAACCTAATAGTTGGATCTTTTCCTGCCATTGTGAAATTTGTTGAACTACAACCTTCGCACGGTGTAGATACTTGATTGTTGCTTGCTGAAATTTCACTTATGCTACTCGACCCACGTCCTGTAAAAATTATTATACCACTAATCACTTGTTGGTTAACTAGTTTTTCTTCTTCACATGTATTAGTCACACATGGGGTTGTGGGTTCCACACTAATTCGGATCTGGAATGGAGAACCTTCTTCTGCGCCGAACCCATGACCTATGGTTTTCCTCTCGTGTGTGGCATGAGACATATCCTCAATATTCCCTATGGCACAGAGATTCTCTACCTATTCCTCGTAGTTTCCCAAACCCTCTTGCTCAGCTACTTCCCTCTTCTTATTACTCATCTTATACTGGTAGGATCATCCCCTGTGCGTCACACCTGCTTTCCTTAGGATTTCCTTGGTATGTTMATSATCCATCATGATGGGTTCCATTACTTCCTTCTTCTGGATACACTCCAGAACCTTCTCCATTTATCATRTCTTGCTTGGTGCTTCCCCCAACTCCCCCATGTGCACAGATTGATCTAGTTGTTTGATTCCATGGTCATCACGCCTTTCTCATGTAATAAGATCTTGATYGACGTGTAAAGAGACATAATGTACCTCCCTTTGGGTCCCTTCAAGATATACTACTMTACAACAGTATATGACTTTCTTGTATCTACTACAAACTTAGTCATAAACCCCGCAGTAATGCTATCTAACTAGAAATCCAATGTGTGCGTGAATTTGTTACTAACCCTTTCCAATCGCGCAATATTTTCAGCAGCCCACTATATTGGCCTGATTTGATTAGTCGAATGTGTATCCTTCAACCTTAATAACCACTACTGTAATAACTCTGGAAATTAACAGAAATATTCTTCTTACAAATCAGTAAACACATACATCTGCAGGTACTGACGTGGTGTGTACCTAGAACCCTTATTATCTTTATGCACAAACTCCAACTGCTTTTTCTCTAACCATATTTCAATCTCTTGATTCATAAGATTCCATGGCTTGAACATCCATTTCTACCACTTCATATTATTCACCAAACCTCTTCCATACTATCCTTCTGAGTTTCTCCCAACAATGGAACCATATGTTGGATGTATGGGCTGACCCAAGTTCTACCTTAGTTCTCCAACAAAACCCTTTTCACCATTGGCCCTTCTGGTAAACTAGAAGGCTACACAACACACAGAGTGCACAACGCAATCTCACCCGAGATGTGATCAAGGTGGATATTGGTGGCCACCCACCTATTCCACTAGCTCCTCTTGATAGTTTATGGTTCATCACATTCTTCTATACTTCTTTGTAATTGTGGTTTCTACACTCTTGGGGTTGTCTGAAGCCCTACACATCTTCCAGGTGGATACGGGTGGCCTACCACCAAATAAAAATGGCTTATTTTGTATTTTTTCGTGATCCAGGTAGATATCAGTGGCCACCCACCTTTTCCAACTCGCTCAAAACAATTTTCTAGCAATTTTGGCAATTTACTATTTTTAGCATTTTTTAACTTCCGGGGCCATTTTGAGGGCCTAAATGAATGATTTTCAGGATCAATCTTATCAATGATAGTTGAAGGCTCTTATTGAGCCCCAAAAATGAATATCCTCTATGATACCTTTCCAACGAGCTATCGTATGCAAAAGTTACGACCCCGGGAAGTTGATGTACTAACTTACCCAAACGAGGCCCACATGACTTTTGGCACTTCGGCTCCTAGGGTTAGGTTTTTGTATGTCTAGGGTTTTTGACATTCTTGTTTATTGTAAAAATGCCTTCAAAGACTCATTGTAATCATCTTCTTGCGAATGAGCACATTTATCACATCTCTTTTCAGAGATAAGCCACCACCATTCCAGCAAGTTTGTTTTCCAATGCAATTTACAGTTTCATCTTATTTCCTTACTGAATAGAAAATCGGTTTTATTATATCTCTGTTATTTTGTGTTAAGCATATTTTAATAAGTTGTATTCATTTCATTATGCTCATAAAATCCATATCAGTGGTATCAGAGTTGTCTTCTCCTTGTTGTCTTAATGCATGTCCCCAACGAGGTCAGGGTACAAAGAATTAGGTCTCAAGCTTGTTTCTCTTAAGGAAAAATCTCTCACAAGACCAAGAGACCTCTCATGGAAAGAGAAAATAAATATTATGGGACAGTAGATCCTTTCAAAATATTGCTTGACGAATCCCTCATGCAACAGAGGAACAATATGATGGATAGTTTCACCCAAATCCTTCGATGGCTACCAACATGCGACGCATCTTCCTCAAGCGGAGGCGCCGCCCCCTTCAAGGTACAAATCAACTTCGATATTCCTATATTTGAAGGTCATATAGACACATATGGTGTAGACAAGTGGTTGAATCTACTGGAACAGTATTTTTTCATCCATAACTTTTCGAATAGAGAAAATATTACTTTTGCACTCCTCAAAGTCGTTCCCCGTGTCAAAGATTGGTGGGAAAATTTATGTGGGCAAAAGGAAACAGAGCAACCCTCATTATTTATAGTCATGGTCACCTGGGAATCCTTCGGGGATTCTATTAAGGAACAATAATACCCTGTCAGAAGTTATGACAACTTGTATACCAAATGGACCACACTGCGGCAAGAAAGAGACCAACCAGTGCCAGACTTCACAAATATCTTCCATACCTTGCTCACCAAGTTGGGTATCAAAGATTCAGAGTGACATATGGTGCTAAAGTATCGTGGTGCTCTACATAGATACATCTAGACTGAAATATAATTTCAGGACATCTCATCCTTGGGCACGACCTACTGATATGTTGTCAAAATCGAGTAGAAGCTCAAACAAAAGACGCAACAATTTGGGCTTGGGAACCCCTCACAGCAAAATCCAGTAAGGGGTAGCCCTAACCCACAGAACAAAGGACAAAGTAAAGATGGATTGTATCAGGACAACCAGTCCAAGCCACAAGTAAAGAAGGACACCGGAAAGACAAAGAAAGATATTTGGAAGTGGTGAGACTTCCATAAGAGCCATTGGCATAACACTGTTGATTGTCACTCAAAGCAGTCACTCGTGGCCGAAGTGAAATCCTTTGAATCAGATGCGGGTTCTAACTATCAGTTAGAACTAGAAAGGGGAAGACAGATCATTGACGTGGACCTAGTGTCGTAGTTGCCACCACCAAGCTCCAACCTGGTGAACCAGGCGAGCCAGAATAAGGAGAGTGTCTCTTCCATTCACAGATGTGGGTTAAAGGCACCCTGTTGCACTTCATCATTGATAGCGGTAGCCAGAAGAACCTCATCTCAGTAGAGGTAGTCAAGCGGTTGGCCCTACTGACAATGCCGCACCCACAAACCTACACCACTAGATGGCTCTGCTAAGGAAGTGAACTCTGCGTCAACCAATAGTGTCGACTGTCGTACTATATCAAGCCCTTCAAAGATGAGGTATTGTGTGATGTTGCTCCT